>BJFM01000097.1:22518-64900 GCA_016586285.1 Arothron firmamentum
CCCCCCCCACCCCCCACCCACCCACACACACACACACACACACACACACACACACACACACACCACCTTCAAATCTAGTAAAGTGGCTTCTTCTCTCTAAAGTCCTCCGTGCTGTGCTGTGCACGGGAGAATTCTGTGCTGATTCTAATGCTCACCATTGGGAGAAAGTGTCACAGCTGGCATGGAGTGCATGCTGGGCTCAGCAATGTATTTGAAGTCCACAGGGATGTCCCTGAAAAATACACACTTACTGTGAGCACTCTAAAGCAGGTTTAACAGAGGTTTAAAACAGAAGAGGGCCATGACAGTCCAACCTACACAGGGCACCCTCTTTCAGTATCCATGTTACTGAATGGAACTTACCACTCCCACACCCGAAGACTCTTGTCGTCTGATGTACTGACAAATCGCCGATTTTCATCCACAAAGGTGATGGTGTTGACAGCTCCCAGGTGACGGTCGTACTCCTGTACCACCTCGCCTGTCCTAACATCCCACTGGGAGACAGGGGTGAATTAAAAAGTCAATAAGCAGAGTAAATAAAAGGAAGTAAAAGTCATAGCAGGGAGAGGGGACTTTTCTTCGATGATGTACAAAAAACACATTAAAACACAAAAGACATCAAAACAGATTAGCCTGCTAGCAACAAAGAGAAAACCGCACTTCTATCCAAACAGTTTTACATCCAGTTTTTTTTTAAATCGTAGCCTTGGGCATCTCACTGGAGCTGCCATCTGTTCTACAATGCAAAACAAGTGCTGCATAATTTAAATCAAACACATATTACTGCCAGAAAGCTCAAGACTTCTGTTCATCTGGACAAATAGCGAACAAAGTTTGTGCCATTTTCATTATTGATCATTCATTTAGAAAAGATGCAGTCTGATTCTGAATACAGCCGTTCGTGTTCAAGTATAACCAGCAGAGACGCTTTGCTTTGTGCTACATCCAGAACTTGGAGGGATTATAAATGCAGGGTAAATGGATGAGGGCTATCTGCTATCATGCAGGAAGATATGATCGAATGCTGGTGGCCTGCAGTGATTACTGACTCCTTCCAGCACTTCCTCTACACACAGCTACACACACACCCTTGCTGGAAAACAACACGCAACTGTGGACACAGGATTTACAAACGGATGATTAATACCCGCAGAAGTCACCTGAACAATCTTCTTATCCGACATTCCCGCCACAAAGAGATTCTGTTTATCCTCATCGGGGTTGAACTTGATGCAGTACGGGACCTTCCTGTTGGTGAAGTGCGAGATGCACTTGCCTGCAGAGACAAAAACACCCAGTGGCTCATCTGGACACCACAGCAAATACTGGTTTTCCAGGTCAAGGTTAAAATTTGGATCGCACCTGTCTCAGAGTCCCAGAGTTTGAGATAGCGGTCATAGGCAGCGCTGAGGAACTGGGTACCAGTGTTGTTGAAGCAAATATCTCGCACTGCTTTGCTGTGGCCTAAACACCACAAAATGTAAACACAGGCTAAATCACTACACATGGATTTACGGCGGATCACTCATGTCTGCTAACATTCTTACAGACAATCCCTCAGCTTCCTGCTTTGGGTAAACAATTTATCTGAGGATGTGAGATCTGGTTATGGGAAATTGGGCCATTGAAGGAAGAAAGCTGTTGTTTTTGTGAAGATGGGGAAAGTCTTTTAATAAGCTCAGAATGCCACATCTGTCTATTCAGCTATGCTCCACCTCCCTAGCCCCATTCTAATCCCATTGTAGAGTAGCTCTTTATCATCCAGTGTAGTGTAAGGTCCCAGAGGGCTCAGAGAATGCTAATGCACCCTTTGTTAAAACCGGCTCTTATGAAGGCAACACTGTTTTCACAAAGATAATAAAACCCACAGCTGCTGAACACCTGCCTCCTTGCTCACAGCAGCACTTCCACTGAGGAAAGCATTATAAATACATGACGTTAAAGAAAAGCAATACATACATTTACTCCGTAAAGCGCAGATTTGTTATTAAATACACCCCTGAATAACCTGACATCCATTCTCATCCACATTTACAAAATGTGGGTGTCATGAGAGAATGAAGAAAAACGCACAAATAAAACACAAATATATATTGAACTAAAATTAGAGGGGGTGGGCAACTCTGCAGCCCTGTACTCTGTTCTCTCTTGCTATACTCCAAATCCACTGCATCTCGTGCCCTCCCCTGTGGCCCTGACTCCCCTCATCTTTGGGGCTGCTGAATTATGTATATTCTTTGAGGGAGTTGACAAGCAGAACCACAGTTGCAAACAATCTCCAGTCATACAAGACAGAGCTGACCTGAAAACCATAAGCCAACATCCTTCTAATCACAGACCCCAAACTAAATTGAAAAAAATGAATGATTGAAATTTACAGATTTTATCACATTTCATAAACTGATGTTCAAAATTTTAAACACAACAATAAATTACCAATAAATGTCCGTATGCATCTTCTTTCTTTGTAAACCTCCCACAGCTATGGAAAAAACACACAATGTTAGCTAATTATTGCATTAAAGGCATAATATTGAAAACAGATATCTAGAAATGTATTCACAGCCCCCTGACAGAAACAGGTTCATGTGCAGTTAGCTAGTTACCTCAAATAATTCTGTTATGACTGGACCTGGATCACAACTTTATAAAACACAAATTATTAAACTTGTGCGTTTGCGATCTGAATATTTACCTTGATTTTACAGTCCATGGAGCAGGAGAGCAGGAGATGACCAGACTTGGGAAACAGTCGGATTGCACTGACACCCTGGAAAGCATACAAAGAAACTGATGTGTCTGCTAGATTCTACAACTACCATATTGGATATTTTTTAATACCTCTTTAGATGTGTGTTTAACGACCTCACAGCTGTGCCCTTTATGATGTTTTGCTGTATTGACACCATTTAAGTCTACATACAAACCATATTTGATGATGATCTAGATTTAAATTAATATTAGTATTTTTCAGAAGTTTATAGGTTTTATATGTGCAAAAATAAGATCATCTGACTGATGATGTGGGGGGAAAAATATGATTACACTCTGTGCTGGCATCGTCTTGCACGTCATATAATACAGTACTCTCCAAGTTTTATAAAACATCCTCCATCTGTTATCTTGACACGCTGTAATCTTTTCAAGCGTCTTTGTACTTCAAATTATATTCCGAAGGCAATAGTTTCAAGCACAAAGTGCATAGAAGCCAATTTTAAACTTGAGCGATTTCTCTCCTTCTGGCACATCTAAGGATGGAATCAGACAGATCCTGTAATAACCCAGGGTGTGTCTTTGTATTTCAATCATAAAGGCTGTTTTCAATGAAACGGCTCTGATGTCAAGGACTTTTTATAACTTACTCATATGGAGGCCTTTTTTTTCTGCCTGGTTTAGAAACTCTTACAAGAAGGGCATAATGGACTCAAGTTGATACAGTGGAAACAGTATTTCCATTTTGTAGTTTATTGTATGTATACATTTTCTGCATTGAATTGAGAAAAAAGTATAACTATTTAGAAATTATGCCTTAAGGCATTGTCAATGAATACCAATGCAAAAAAAAAAAAAAAAGTCTTTGTCCTGTCCCACTTACCTTAGTGTGTCCAGACCAGACATGAAGCTGTTTCTTGGGCAGGTAACACTTATCTGGAGCATCTGAAGACCGTAGACTGACACCCACATCCTGTGGAATGTGGAGGTAAGATCTGCCTTGGTAGTCAAACATGTCTTTGACTGGTGGGGGGAAAAAAAAAAGCATCTTTAAAAAGATGAATTATAACTAGTGACAAAACATGGAATAACCTAAGTTTTTCTCTTTAAGACCAAATACTCGATGATGTGCAGCAAACTCAAAGTATGTATAAAATGATTAAGTAGTAAAATATACCACAATATGCCATGCAAATGTTCGAAATAGATGTGTTTATATTACTATGAAGAATGGTTTTCTCCTCTCCGGGAGGCTCATCTGCAATCTTTCCCCTTTTCTGCCTCTTGGCTGTGATCTCATCCAGCTCCTTTTTCTCCTCCTAAATATAAGTAACCATGGGGTAAAGCATAGTATTACATTTTTTAGAAATATTACATGTAGATTTATTAAATGGTGACTACCTTTTTTGGATGCAATGATTTGTTGCATTAGCATGACAATATTTATTTTTCTTTTACCTCTGTTGGCTTGGCCACAGATTTTTCATCTACGTATTTTGCCCATGGACCAAGGAAGTTGTCAATCTCTTCTGCATCTCCACCTTTGACCTTTTTCCTTTTGTCTGGCTTCTTATGTCCACTATCAAACACAGTTAGCCCTGGAGAAGGACATCAAGAATGTATGATTTAGACTTTCCTTAAAATTGTATATATACATTTTGTGATTACACTACGTCAGCCATAAATCATGCAAGAAATTATTACCTTTATTTTTCTCTGCTTCATCTACTGCACCAATAAAGCTATTAGAGGATATCTGGTTGGAGTCAACAGATGGATCCAAAGCATAACCTGTTAGCAGAGGAGACAGCATCACCACCATACAATTACAATGGGATCATTATAATGAGTTTTTTTTTTCTCTTTAATGTAAGTGATTAACAGATGAGATTACCAAAGGTGGAGAAGGTTCTCCTTTGCTGTTCAAACATGAAGTCGTTCAGGTGGGCAGGTTCTGCATAGCCAGAGAGCATGTTCCTGGGTGCAGCCATCTGCTGGTTTTTAAATGGGTTTGTTGGACCAAACTAGAACAAAACAATGCAAAATTATTAAAACTACCAAAAACCAGAATATGTGCATTCAACACGATTCAATATTTCTGAATTTTACCATAGTTGTCTCATTTACTACATTGCAGAATACTAAAATAAAATGAACCATACTGATTGTGACTGTAAGGTTTAGTAGAAGTTTTATCGCAGCTTATACTTAATTCTAAACATCTACTAAAAATAAATAAATAAAATTTAAACGTACCTCTGGTGAAAACATGGTTTCATACGTCGGATTGAAGGCGACTTCTTTTAACGATGGGTCCAGGTACGCGCCAGTCATAACAGCTTCCTGAAAGACAGAAGCAAGATATAGAGCCAACTACTCACCAGTTACCTATAGACACAATATTGAAAATGCAGATTATTATGATGGAACGGCAGCTTGTATAGGCTTAAAAAAAAAAAAAAAAAAAAAAAAAAGGAACGCCATTCCACAAGAAAACGCCGCATGATTGCTGTTGTGAACATAATTCGGTCTCCCTATGCCAACAGTTAATACGCAGTAAACTAAAAAGGATTACACGTTACCCATCCACATTTATGTCGTTACCAGATGTAAGCAAAGTGCAATCAAAGTTTCTTTTTTTAAAAAAAAAAACAACAACTATAACCTAAACTAGAAGCTATCGTTAGCAAGTATTGTTAGCATACTTTAACGGGAACCTCCGGAGCAGAATTGAGGAGAGCCAACGACATCGTATGTCCAGATTCCAAAGGTTTGTGATGAGCCGTTGCGTCCGGGCTGGTTTGGTCATCCTTTTCGGTACTTGTGTTGGATTCTGACTCGTTTTCAGAGTCAGAATCGCTCCCATACGAAACGAGGGAAGATGTGGCAGCAGACATCTTGAATGTTGTGAAGTAGCCGGAAAAGGAGGGGCGGGACTTCCGTTATAGAGGACCAAAAAAGCCAGATCATTTTAGCTCCTAGTATTTTTCTATGGCCATTCATTTAAAAAGAATAAGAAAGAGATTATTTTACAATGCATGAAAATAAGTTTTATTAAAAAAACATAAATTACGCTCTTTAACATTCATTTTCATGCTGCCAGTAAGCGTTATGTTGCAATAAGGTATAGTAATAATAATTATTAATAAAAGTCAATTACTCTACTGAACATACAAAGTGCGGACGTATAGACGCGCAAGTATCACACGAGCACTGCCACAATCGCAGAACGCCGTCGCGCACGCCCAACAATAGCGTGGTAAGTACCATTACGACAAACTGTAACGGGGTTATTTTTTGTGAATAAACGCAAATTGACGGCCGGGACTTTCGGCACGATAATTTTTGTTACATATATGTGATAAACTCTTATATATTTTGTTTTGTGACATATTGATTGCTTTGATTAGGCGGTATTAACGCCACTTCCAGCTTTCTTAAGCCCGACATTCCCTTTGTAAAAAGGTGCCTGGATGCATCTCGCCGCCGCCTCTTTCAGCAGGAGTACAAACGGCGACAGTGCAATCATGGACTCAACCCGGGGATTTAAATTCTTAGACACGATGTCTTCTTTCTGAGGCAGTAAGGATGGACAGCCAATAGCGGAAAATTCTACAGAAATATCAGGTAATTTATACAGCACACGTGCTCAAGTTTAACTTAGGAAATTTGTTTTGTAACCTTATTTTAATGCTGTTGCATATGCACCGAATCGACAAACCGTTTTGAAATCCGGTCTCCACGATGCAAAATTGGTCTTTAAACGCCTGACTTATGGATCTTAGTAATTCTACCCTGCGCGACCATCACTGATTGCCACATTGACCCGGCAGCTACTCAGGTGACAAATGTTGACTGCGTCTGCACTGCAGAGTCGTCAAAATCCGGGGGAAGTGCCAGCATTCTGCTCTTTAACAAGTCCTTAAACATATAAATGCATCTGCAATTCTTGGGAGGGAATAATCAGGAGATCAGACCTAAATGGGGCACCACGGCAACATCTTGACATACTGTCCTCTGGAACATCATGTTTGTGAGAACGCCAATGTTTGCGGTGTCCTGGAAATTAGAATGCCACATGTCCCACCTTTCCCTGTTTCTTTATATATGTATATGTGTATGTGTATGTGTGTGTGTGTGTGTGGACAGCTGCTGACAACCTGATTTTGATTTTCTCTCAAAATGTCTTGACACACTGGAACAGGAGCTGGGGTTTGTTCCAGCAGGCTAGGTTTGCAGTCATGGGGGATGGTAGCCTTTACCCCAGTGAAAATCATTCTAGGTGAAATTTGAAACCTTCTTTGTACCACAAGTGCAGCAAGAAACCTAACAACACAGCTTTTTGCATGTGTAATGATAATTTAATGCATTTGTATTGATGTCTGTTATTTATACAGGATTTGCACGAAGCTGACCATGTTGCCTATCTTAGTCTCTGTCATTTATTGCAGATGCAGTTGTGGCATTCTGCAGGTAACACTTTTGTCCTCTGTAAAGTAGGAGAAATATTTAGTCTGATTTTACCTTGTAAAAAGCAGAAGCAATACAAAAGAAGGTTGAAGTTGAAAGACCTTGTTGGTGATCAATAAAAACTCATCTCCAGAACCATAAAAAAGGATATATCACATATATCTGGACACTGCAGGCTCTGTTTTCATGTAATGTAGCCTAGAAGTAATTTAACGGAGCACAAGAGGCTCTTGTACACACATACACGAGGTTATTTTTTCATAAACTGTGCTGTACTGTAGCGGACCCAGAAAAAGGGGTATGGATGTGCTGAAACATTCTAGTTCATCTCACCTGTATCTAACGCATGATTACGTTTGTGGAAATGCACAGAGATGATTTGACAAAGCTAATGGAATTTTAAAAAACATTCAAAATTTACTTTATATTAATAGCGGCTTGTCATGTGTGCAGCAGGTTGGCACAGGAGCAGTCGAATTAACTGCTTAGCTGTGTGACTGTGTCATTTTAGATGTCTAACGTTCACTCACGTCTACAATTAAAACCTGGCGATCCTGTGTGCATGTCAGAAGACGTAAATGATGAAGTCAGTCTGTCATGGAGTCTCCCTGAGAGGACACACTGACCCTTCATGCTGAACTAAGATTCTGAGAAAAAAAAACAAGCTCTTCTTGTTTTTTAATAAAATGTCAAGGTGGTGGCAAATCCATATAGATCCGTGGAAGCAGCTCCAGTGCTAAAGATCCTTCCAGCTGTTGCCGTTATGTCCCCCGCAGACGCATCAACACTGTCATGTGACTCAGTTGAGGGGAAAGCTGCTTGGGAGGCGTGTGGCAGAGGGATTGTAGTCTTCCCCGTGTTGTTTGACTTGAAGAGATCCCTGCGAGATCATTTCCTTTAGACTTGAGGAAGGGTGGACACTCTCAGCTCAACACTTCTGAAGGAGGGTTTAAAACCCTTCACTGATGCTGGAGTAAACACAGATGCAGAATCGAGAGAATTGATGGTTCTCCCCTGCTGGGACAGAGGTCAGTTATTTGTTCATCTGAATGGTCTTATCTTAAATCGAACAGAGCGTATTACTGTAGCTTTATCTATGTTTGTGAACTCGTTGCTCCCTGGGAGGTTGTTTCTGCACTGTTTGCAGTTCTTGTATTTTTCCCAGTGATTTGGAGTCCCTTGTGATGAAACGGCTTTGGTGTGCCTCCTGCTGAGGTTTTTCAGACTTCCCTGTCTTGCTGACAGTGCTCTGATCCTCTGCCAGTCTCTACTATTCTCACACCAGCAAAAAGAATACCTCCATAGCACTCTTTATCTCCACAGATGGAGAGAACACACTGCGTCACGGTGATCATAATGGCACCTAAAGAAATGAGGATAAAAGTAAATATGATAGTGTTTCCTGGTATAAGAAGGCAGGAGTGTAGAAATTCTGTGTACAGTGAGCCTCAGATGGACCTGCTAGCTCCCAGCTGTTGGGATGCTCCGGAGGCTTCAGCACACAGCAGCTATTGTGCTATATCTTGGATGTGTCTGCAGCTCTATAATACAGCTTCTGTCCCCGGTGTGATCCAGTCAAACTGGGACACCAGGGGCTCAGTTAGCCAGTCTGACTGGTGCTCCTTGTCTTACAGTCTCATTCTCTACCTTGTTCACGAAGCTTTACACACTTGATTGTGACTTTTGTGTTTGTGTGGTAACTGTTTCTCTGTATTTCTTTGCTTTCCTAAACCTTTTCAACATCATCCTGTCCTGTATGTTAGGTTTCCTGGAGTAGAGGTTTGGAGCCTGAATTTATCACTTATGTTGTGTTTGCTTAGGCAACTTATCATTTTGGAGGGTCCACATAAGCCTGTGGTAGTTTTACTGCACAAAAATAGTCAAAAAAAAAAAGTTAATTTCAAATAGAAAAAGTCAGAAAAATGTATTTCTTACTCCAAATGCTTGTAGTAGAAGATCTCTCCAGCAGTCGCCTTTTGTACGTGGTGGCTATTTGTGTTCTTTCAGCACCTGATATCTCTGCTGCTGTCACGGGCCTCGCTTCTTCGCTGCGGGAGCAGCAGCTCCTCTCCTTATCCTCCTCCAGCCGTCAATTGTTTGACTGTGCTGCCAGGTATTTTTCACTTATCCTCGTCTCCTCCTTCTTCAGCTTTGTCTTTTGTGATGAAAGCCCTCTGCTGTCAACCCTGGCCGTCATGGCTGAATGCGTGCAAGAGTTCTGTCAGTCACTGCGTTACATCAGCTCTCGTGGCTTTTCAAGCAGACTTGTCTTTGCTCCAGTGATATTTGGCCTTGTGGCATTTTTAATCTGTCAGCTGCAGCTTGGTAAACAGTCGGCTCATGTTATAATTTTATCTTTTGAGGCTGAGAATTTGTGCCATTCCAGCCTATTGAAGTGGTGAAATCAAAATGACAAAAAAATAAAAGGAAATGTGCCAGATCTTATGATATTGGTATCATATAGCCCAGATGATTCACTCTTAATGGAAGAAAAGCCTGTCTTGCATCCATACGTACACGGGAAATTAGGCTTTTGCTCTTAGCTGAACTTTTTTCATACCTTCTCACAAGCTTACATATAAATTGTGCTTAAAGATTTGAATGGATGATGAGGAGAAAGTCCAGGAGGCAGAAGAGGCTTACATAACAGCTTTTCATTTACAGAGCTATGTTCACAGCACAAGACTCCAGGACTCTTCCATGGTATAAAAATAAGAGACCGGTCACTGGTGAGACACTGGTGTTTATGATGGAGTAATAGCTTGGCACCAGAAAATAAAACCTCTCTGCTGTGCTTTGGCTTTTTTTTTTCCTCTTAAGAGCAATTGAACCTTGAGTAAATGTTTATCTGTGCATTAGAAAAGTAGCTTTGGTGCTGTGCTTTATGTTTAGCAAATCCAACATAGTGTTCCAAATTATATTAACTCAAATGCCAACATAGAATTCACGTCGACTTGGGATTTTCAGATGTAAATTACAGATGATTTGAGCCAGTTGAAAACCACCCATGTGGGTTCATCCTGGGGAGCTGTGAAAGCAGTGCTGCACCAGTCCAGTGAAAAGGAGCAGATGGACCGCAGAAAAACGAGCCTGTCGTTTGGCGGGTAGCGTCATTCCGAGCGTTTACCGATGCCGCTGGTGGCGGATGGGCCACAATCTTCTAGACGAACTGCAGAATGCGCTCATTAGGGGTGTGAGAGTTTATTTCCTCTAACAAACGTTCAGCGTGTTTTATTCAGCCGTGGCAGGCAAATGCCAGATCAGTGTTTGCTGTTAAGTGTGTTCGATGTGGAGGGGTGCCTTCCTGCTGCGCTTAAACAGAAAAGAATGAAACCCACAGGAGCTCATGCTGGGGTGCAGGAAAAGGTCAGGGGTCACTTCAATGTTGTGTGTGGTTATATAAATGTTTGCAGTGACCTGAGGTGGGAGTCTGGCTTGTGTAGCTCAACCTCAGGGAGACAGATAGGTGCTGACAGACAGGCCCGGCCTCACTGCTGTGAACACAACTGCAAAGCCTCCATTTTTCCATCTGCTCTGCTGTCACTTATTCTCCCTGTTCATTTAATCCCTCAGTCTGTTTTTCCTTCTGTCTTGCTCCCACCCCTCCCTGCAGTCCACATCTTCTGCACACTGTATTCCTCCCCTTCCTACGTCCTACTTTACATAAGCCGAAGCCGCGCGGTCTCTGGGAACCACCGCCGGTGAAGCTAATGATGACGGCCAGTTTTGCAATCAACGTTGTGTCTTTACATCAGATCAGGTGTTTTTGTTTCATGCAGATTTCCAGAGTTGAAACGGAGGTGATATTTCAGTTGAATAGAGAAAGCAGAAGGCCTGGGGACAGACGCTGCTTTGAGCCTTAGATTAAATGCTCCAAATGCTGAAATGATGAGAAAATGTTTGTAGGTTAGTTTACACATTGAAGGATGTTTTTGAGATTAGTTGCTGTTGAATTAGCATCAGTGCCGCTTTTGACATCTTTTTCAAGTACTCTTGACCTTTTGAGCTTTGTTTTCAACGCTGCTGTGCTGAGCAGGTTGTGCAATTGAGAGTGAAGTGTCAGACCTGATGCTCAAGTCAGTCACTGGCTAAATGGAGAGCATAGACACTAAGCTGCATTTGTTTTTCCCCAAACCCTTAATTAGGATTGAGCGTTCCACGATGTTTGTGCAAATGAGCTATGCTTATCCGAGCAGGTTCTCCGGCTCCTCCAGATCTTCTGAGGTGAAGGTTTCCCTGCAGGGAACAGGAAGAGATGGACTGTGAGCAGGCTGAGTAGGTGTTTTTATCTAATTTCAGCAAGACGGAGAGTGGTCTGACTGACCAAGACAGATGATAATAATAATGCGACTCATGTGGAAGCAGCGATATGAAACTGCTGTGTATTCATTAAAGAGGAGCCCAGAGGCTTCAGGTATGACCGCCACAACTCGAGATACACCAGGGTCAAGAACTTCTGAAAAGGTTTTATACCTACAGCAAAAACTGGGTTTATCTTCTTTCCAGTAATAGCTGACAACAGCAACGCAAGAGGGGGAAATGAGAGCATGAAGTGCTTCTGTCTTCGCAACATTATCACACAGATTGGCGTCAACATCATGACACTGGGCTTGATCTGATGGACAAATCTACGCACACTCGATGTTTGTGTGCATTGGAAGGACTTTTGCTTCTGTGAGCTGAATTAAATGAACTATTCCTTGAAATCCCATCCACACCATCAACAATAGTAGCTTGAATTTATTTACATGCTGTTTCTTCAGTTGGTATTCAGAAATTGTTCTGCACAGCAGGTGCATGTTGACCATCACTGCGGATGCATAGGTACGCTATATGATGTGGGCGTGAGGTCAGAGGATGCAGGTCACATCACGCCCGCAGCTGGTTTTTTGAACGTGATGTTTCTATAGATGGAAACTGGCCCGAGAAGACTGGCTGGCCACATGCGTTCCTGCCTCCCACTGGTCTCCATATTTGTATAGTGAGGACTGTAATATAGATTTAGCACTTTAACAGAACCTGCATAATCTGTTGGAATAATCTCATCTATATTCTCGTTTGTATTTTTTTTTCCTGCCCCTAAATCAGAATAATTATCCTGCCTGTTACCCGTACTGAACATTTAGTCTGTAAAAGCTTTGTGAACATGTGTTACTGCCAAGGAAAATTGTAAAGTATTATCTGTTCCATTAGTGTGCTAGCTTGTTGAATCTCTTGGACAGACTGACAGGAGTTGTTTGCTTTGGCTCCCTTGTCTGTGCAGCTTTAAAACATTTTCCTTGACATCGATTCACTTGTGCTTGCACTCAGCCTTTTGCTTTTGTCATCATAAAAGCTGCATGAGATAAAAGAGACAACATGCCCCCTCCGTCTGCAGGGACTGCTGGGTAAGTATTGTGTAGCCTTGTCTTCTCTCTGCAGCTCTTAATATCCTCGACTTATTAGTCGTTCTTGCTGTTCTGCGCCCAGGGACTCTTTCTCTGGCCTCCTCACAGCAAGGGCACCTTCAGCAAGCATCACCGGGCCGGCCTGCCAACACTTTGTTCCCAGGATCATTTCCCATGAACCAACAGTGTGTGACATTGTGCCCAAGCTCAAGAGAAAGCCTATGAGAGGTTTGCACAGCTGCCATCGGTGCTGCTGGATTGGTCCATTTTATCCTCCATGCTTCCCCTCCTTTCTTCATTACTTATCCAGCTTTCATTTGCTGCCAAGCTCTTCTGAGTTCACTGAATGCTCGTGAATGGGCTGTTTGTGATCGTCTCTGCATTGTCAGCAGTTTTTATGGAACATGGTTGCACCGGTGCTACAGCCAGAATTCTGTGTGGTACAATGAAAACTCCCAGGACGGATTGGAAATTTTTATCACATTATTAGAGCCATGTTTACAATACGTTATAAATAAGAGGTTATAGAAAATGCTATGAAACTCTGAGCTTTGGATCTGCTGCTTGATCTTTAGCTGCTTTACTGCAGCAGCAGGAGTCTGCCGTCAGCATCGATTTCTTTCTTTCATATTGGTCAAGAGCTGCAACTTTGAGAGACTGGATAATGAGGCTCAAAAGACACTCATAAAAAGCCTGGAAGTGGCTGCAAGGCACAGATGGACCTCCACGTCTACCTCTTAGCTGAGTGACAGAGACAAAAGAGAATGCAGAGTTTAATGAAAACAGCTTGTTTTTCCAACACAGAGAAACAGCAGAGCTGGCATACAGATTTCTTCTTTAGTGTTGACCCCAAGTGTTTCCATTAACACTGTTCAGGGTAAAAGACTGAAATACTCTTTTCCTTCAAATCTAAAAAGGTCAAAAAAGAAAATGTCAGCTCTGAAAGCTTGTCTGAGATGTCACCATCAGCTGTTTGTCTGTTGATAAGATTGTAATTTCTTTGACATACAAAAAGTGTTAAATTTGGTGTGATATATAAGTGACAAAACAAATCTTTCCCTAACTTATAAAGACCTTTTCTTATTTAGTACCTCCTTCTCTCACAGAGTCCCTGGTGCCTATTCAGCCATCAATCTAAATTTGAGAGATGGTGTTTTTCAATACCATCCTACCTCTACCAGCCTGCAAATTCAGACCGTCAAATTTGCTTCAGTTTAGTTCCCGAGTGCTCCAGCATTGTTTGCATGTTTGAAGGACATTTGTGTTTGGACCTGTCATGCAATTGACCCTTGCAGAGAGGCATTGCAGATGCAGATGATTTGAAACTCTTGCATCTTCATGTATGTATGCACATGGCAAAAGTGCATTGGACTATGATGCCCACTGCTATCGTTTTTGCATTTTTATCAGGTGAAACACCAGGCACGTTTATTTTGCCTTTTCGGTGTCACCTCTGATGTCTCTTACCTCTGAATGATTAACATAGAAGATGATATAAAGAAATTTTGCCCACAGGCTGAACAAGCTCAGCTGCGTGGCGCACACATGCAGACATTTATTATTGAGCAGCAGGCTTTCATTATTCATAGCAGTGGGTTTTCATGCTCTCCACAGATAAACTACAAGTCTGCTCACACATTCATTGACGTTGAAACACAGACGTTGATGAATATTCAGTCGGGCGCCAGCTTCGCTGACAGGAACCTTGTTTGTTAATTTATTTAGTTGTGTCCGGTTCATTTGATAGGTCGATCTGGGTTCTTGTGATCTCAATTGAAAGCTTTGCTGTGTGTCAGGGATGAGTTTAGCAACACTGAATGAGCTCTTACTGAGCTTTTATAAGAAGAATCGCAGCCTGTTCAGTGTCTTTGTGCATATTTCAGACTTTTTCATGTCAAAGGGCCAGCAGTGAGACTCGCTCTGAACTGGTTTCAGCTGCGTGTTTAGAGTTCTTCAGCCACCCTCACGTGAGCACAGAGTTGATGGTAATTAATCACGTGGCTTAGAAACTCCAGAATATGACAGGCTATGACATTTCAGGTCTCGTAGAGTGTATGCAAAGGAACGGAATCCTGGACATTGAAATACAGAAAATGCTCCAGAAAGCAATGTTCTCCTTCAGATTTGTTTGTTTCCTCCCCTGTGGGGAGTTAAGTTGCGGTAGCTGTCCCACACTCAATTTCAGCATTACTAATTGGAGCCAGCTGCTGGTGGGTCTTGGCAGCCTGATCTCTGCTCTCTCTGCCATTGGCTGTTGTGGCCCAGCCAGTTCCTCTGATTAGATGCCTCTGTTTTATGTTTGCAGCTGTGCATAATGCAGCAAAAATCATGTCCACGGTCGTAGAATCACTGGGAAAGTGCAGCCGTTGCAAAACTCTGAGTTGATTTAAAAGAAGTGCCTCGGGGTGAGAAGAGCATTTACTTAGTTTTCTTGTAAAAAATATAGATGCTGAAGCAGGCATTGAATTTTGCATCAGATTCATAGATGTTTCTACAGGTGAGGTGTGTTTTTATTATATCTGGCACTTCTGCAGAGTCCTCTGCAGTAATAGTGGGAATATGTCTTCCTCTGCATATAGTTATTATCGCCCAGACACTGGGCTCCATTTGTCACTATCAATCTATTTCATCTGTGTCAGTGGAATCAAACTGAGTCGGCGTAGGTGATGCAGGAATTGGACCAAGCAATGGCGGCTCCCTGGGGAGGAGGTCAGGAAGTACAACAAATATGTAGTTCCTTACTGGGCCAGTGAATAGTCTGAAAGAGAGCAGATCTCTGACTTTCTAGCTGAATTTGGCACATAAAAAAATAACAGCCTTGATATTACATCCGTTCAACTTTTTTTTTTTTTTTTTTTTTTTTACATTCCCTACATTTACAAAATTACAAAACAGGAGGGAGCCCTCACCTTCCTCTAGTCTCCAGCTCATATTTCTTTTAATCCCCTTCTGGTTTGGAACATTAACACAATCCCAGTCCATTCATCCATCCCTTCACTCCCTTCATTACCCTTTGTGTCCCCAACCTCTGCCTCTCTCGGGAGACATTCGAGTGACCAATGACATCCTGCTGCTGCTGTTGCCATGGTAATAAATGACAAGGGGAAGTGACACCCAAGATGTATAGACTGCAAAATGAGGAGGATGCAGGAAATGGGTGTACAGTTGGAAGTGGAGCAGACTGTTCCATAAATGGAACTTCTGTCCATGTCATCAGAAAGAGTCGCCAGGCATGAAGCACTAGCTAAAGGATGCAATGTTTTCTACTCCAGCTGGGTACTAGTCAGTGAACACTGGCAAAAAATGTACTCTGATAGGAATTTGCTATTAGAAAGCTTTGCATTTGAGTGTCTGCATGTCCTTCATGTGGAACTATTCATCCAGCCGACTTCACAAGTATATCTCTGAGGACCCAAGGACAGGCTCTGCAATTGTTGCCGTGTTATCTCAAAAATGAAAAGTATTTTCGTGTTTAATCAAATTGGAGCCAGGACAAAGAGGAAAAAACAACCCAAAAGCAAAGCATTTAAGCCAAATTAAATACTGGAAAATTTAACAGCACACACACACACACACTTCATCTGTACATGTGTGACATGAACGTCCTCTCATGGGAAGCATCAAAAATGACGGCACAGATGTCAGTGGAGTGCAGCTGTCAAATGACAACATGTCACAGCATCATATGGAAATCACAGTGGAGAGATGAGCGTGCACATTCAGGAGTGTGCATACAGGTTCCTGTATCCCTCCTAAAGCTTTGACTTATAGCACTCAGTTGAGCAGCTTATATATGGTGTAATTATAAGTTGCACACAAATAAAGCAATGAATGTCAACACATTCCATCATCCTGAAACAGGGAACAGTAGCTTCACCGGCTGTCGGGGGGGGAAAAAACATCCAGAAAATACATTTATCATCGTCTGTTTTTGTATGAAAATTAATATGAAAGGCATCTTTTGAATTAATCTCTTTATCTGTGCCTCCACACTCCAGAGATAGATGAAATGTGAAAAATATTGCAATATTGATTGCACTCATGAAGTGAGCTGATGAGCTGAATAAAGATGAAGACATTAATCATTTACTTCTGGTATTAAACCGATATTAAGTCCAGTAAAAAAGACAGCAATGAAATGCTCCGAGAGAGCTCCGTTGCTTATAGATTTATATGTAAAATTACCACTGAAATGATAAATTTAAAATTAAATTTGTTTTGCTGTCAGGACTCTTTAGTGTGCAAACTTTCTCTTCCAAATATTATTAATAAAGCCGTAGTTATATTTCAGTCACCAGACTGGTGTAAATGGGCAGCATTTTCTTCCTTTGTTGTTGTTTTTGTGATGCTCAGTATCAACAGGGAAAGAAATTAATTTCAAAAGTATAGACCTTCAGGCTGTCAGGAGATGTTCTAAATCAGAGAGTGTTTGCGCGTGTGGAGTGATGGCGAGCCTAGGAGGAAATAAAGAACCTTTTTAAAAGTGTTGAAAATGTCTGGTTGGTGTAGCAGTAGGCAGAGATTTTTGGAGCCGTGTTTGGGTTTTGCGTTGCCATTGCATCGCCCACACGTCTCCTCCAAGACACTTGGATTAGATGGATTAGAGAGATGCTCGTTGCTGTTCGTTCCTTTTATGGACATTTTCATCCCTCTTAAACACACCGATGTGATGAATCACCCAGGCAACTCTTTCTACCAGGCTCCGTCTCTCCCACCTCCAACCAGCTGGAGCTAGGTTACTTCCTGGAGTGGCCTCCCTCTCCGTATGTTTTGATGGATAATCACACTTATTCTGCACTGATGGCTACACCTTTAACAGATGTGTGTTAAAGCCTAATCAGAATTTTTTAATGAGAGTTTATTACCTCTGAGGCCAGACAATCAGACTGCACAGCCTCGTTCTTAGCAAGATGAAACTAGTATCTTACAAGGTGTTGTTGGTGTGATTAAAAGAATGATACAATCTCTCCATCTTATTATTCTTATTTTCCTCTCTCCTCATTGCAGGTAGAGGCGTCACAGCAGAAGGATGCCGCTGGTGAAGCGCACCATTGAGCCCAGGCATCTGTGCCACACGGTGCTGCCAAAGAACATCAAGAACGAGCTGGAGTGTGTGACCAACATCTCCTTGGCCAACGTCATACGTCAGCTCAGTAGCCTCAGTCAGTAACGCAGATGCACGCGACTCGCATGTTTCGTCCTTGTTTTGAATTGGCAAACGGAACAGATCAGCCGGTGTTAGTCTTATCTGTCTGAGTTAAGACTAGACACACAGCCAGAAAAGATGGCGAATCCATAAAGTGTAACCAGGTTGTGGCATGTTGCTCTTTTTTGCCAGGTGCTGTCATGAGGAGCCTCAGTCTCACCCGCTGACAGCGGAGGAAGCTATAAAAATCTGATTGGGTTCAAAAGTAGTTTAGCCACTTCCACGGATTTGGCTTAGAATGTTAGCAGCAGTCTGGTGGTCCATTTCCATTAGCCTTTCTCCTGTGCCTCTAATGGCATGCCATTAGGCCATTTTAGGTGTTCCAACTGACCTCCATCCGGCTTTGAAATTTCAGGACACATCAAGACTTAAATGAGCTGGAATTGGCTTGATTTAGGTTTTTGCTGCTCGGTCTGTGTTAGAGCCTAAGGTTAAAGGACACAAATTGGAAAACTGACTTCACAGCACTTAGGTCAACATCCTGACTTTGAGCAAAGCTTTGCCAGATTTAATGTCATAATGTACCACTCTGGTTACTATTATTATGGTATAATGATAAAATGCTGAAATAAGAGGAGGAACTCAAAAGATTGTCTACATACGCTGCAGGTAAATATGCAGAGGATCTGTTTGGAGAGCTCTTTAATGAGGCCCACACCTTCTCCTTCCGGGTGAACTCCCTGCAGGAGCGTGTGGACCGACTCTCCATCAGCGTCACACAGCTGGACCCCAAAGAAGAGGAGCGTGAGTACACACACAAACTCAACCCAGTCATTTTCAACACAATGAGAATTTTACATCAAATATAAACAGCTAATGAATTTATGCGTCATCTGTGTGGTAAAGTCGCCTCACACATGCTCCTTTTTGTTGATGGCCACTATTGAAATGTCAACCGTCTGTGAGCTCACGCAGTTTTCATGAGCTAACAGTTAAAGTCCTGCTGCAGCTGTCTAACATTCCTGCCAGCGCAGCCAATAAACACCCCCACTTTCTGAGGGGATATTGTATCTCTGGCCACACTGTGTCTGACGTGGGCAATAATAACAAAGACTGGTGAGAATCGGGCAACTGTAAGCCAGGTTATCTTGAAGAGAGGAAGCAGGATAAGAGCAAAATATAGCAGGAACAAAGGTGGGGAATCGCAGGCGTGTAATAGCATGGTCCGGTGTTCAATATTGATTTCCTATCAGCCAGTCGTGAGTATTTATGGCTTTGCACAGTGTAGCGCTAAACTGCTGCTTTGTCACTAACATGGAGACTGTTCCCAGCTGTGCACCAGCTGCTGGCTACAAACCTGTTTGGTTTTAACGCAGTGACCATTTGCACTCAGGTACTAAATACTCATATCAGTGCTTTGCCTTCATGTTTGTGATAATGGTGATTGAACAAACTTCCTGTTGTGACGCCTGTATGGGTTATTGCCTGGCTGGGTCACTCAAAGGTGCCTCACACTCAGATGATGTAAAGCAAACACACAGTTTGACCAATCAGCTGTCTGAAGACTCAGATCAGTTGATTAAATGACTTCAGGCTGGTGTGCTGTTGCTTGGTTGGAACAAAAACCTGCTGCAGCCACACGGCCCTTTGTGGAATCGGTTTGACATCCCCGATGTAAAGAAAGACGGCAGGATGGAGGGATGGGCGCCATAAAGAGGACACTGCAGTAAAGGAAGTGGAGTGTGAAAGGTGCAGCAGAAGCTTCTGTGACAGGTTGAAGCGGCCTCCTTTTACCGGTCCTCAGTCTGCACCCGCAAACGCACACGTGTCCCAGTTATTCCTTTATCATTTGCATGTGTCGACAGCCAACACTTAGAGGCGGGGAGCCAGAAAAATGACAGGAAGATGAACAGCAGTGGGAGGGGTCTGTTTCCTATAAATTTTACCCTTCTCCTGCAGCCCCCAAGCTGTCAAACTCTGTTTAAGTGTAGGCTTTTAGCGCAATCATACTTGCTGTATAATCGGTTGTGTGGGTCTGCGGTCAAATAGCACAAGGAGGAGCGAAGGAAAGCAGAACGAGTGCAGGAAAAGATGTCTCAGGGCTTTACTGTCGGTAACCTGTCACCTGTACATACATCCATGTATGAAATTTAAATTCTCTACAGTTGAGACAGACTGTAAAATGAGGGGCATACACGCAGCGGACAGAGGTGAACTATATTCGGTTTCATCAGAACCAGCCACAAAGATGTGGGGTCTTAGGGGCTGCACGAAAGTGAGAGATGTTTGCTTGAAGGTGGTGGAGATGTGAGAAGGCCAGATGTCTGCAGTGTCCCCGCTGGTGCAGCGTCTGAGGGTAAAGTGTTCCATCACGTGGATTTATGGCCGCTCTATAACAGGTATCACCCCATTGTCCTCCTTCTCCTCTCCTGACCGCAGCCTGCCCCATCACACCTTGTCTGTCTCCATCCATTTCGCAGAGATGCTATTTGTGCACTGTCAACCCCCCCACCCCCACCCCCACCCTCCCCTCCCATATCACTTTAGCCAGCTGAACTAATGGTCTGTGTCCCCTTTTAATGACACTGTTATATCACTGCAGTGGCTGGAAGCCATTATGGAGGGCCACAAGGACTCGGGAAGCTTTGTGGCATAAATAGTTTGCACTATTTATGCACTCCATAGTCTTTTCCTTCTCTTTGCTATTCCAGAATCTTTTAAGAGTTTTGTTTGTTTTTTTTAATTCTTCTTTTGCCAAGTTTCTCAGCTTATCTGGTGCATAACGCCTCAGTTTTCAGCATTCAGGCTCTTCCACTTTTCATTTTTGTCAGCTCAGTGTTGACCAAAATAAGCTGCAAACGTCTGAGGACTTTTGTTCATTTCATACGTCCGACAATTAAAGTCCAAATATAAGCTCAGGCAGCCAACCATAGAAGTTTCCATGAAACCAATAATGACCACTTACTGGCAGAATGTAGCCCTCATTCTCTCGCTTCGACGTGTTGTGTATAATTTTCTGTTTTTCTGAGCTTGTGCATCTGACTTCCTGTCTCAGTAGACTCTAAAAGGTGCTGTCAGTAAATGGGAATAGGAACGCTGTTCTGTGAGAGGAGGAGGACAAAATGAAACAAAGGACAAGCATGTGAAACATATAGGAAAAAGTGTCGGTGTGGGGAATACTAGCCAATATTTGCATAGAAGTGCAGCAGTGATGAGGTCTGCATACTAAAACCACAGCCTGGCCTCTTCCTTATCGTCACCAGGCGAGTGTAGGGAAGCATCTTTATGAGGGAGGAATGAAAACGCTGGTTCGCAGAGAGAGAGGGAGGGAAAGATAGAACCACTTCACTCTTTAGTCGAACGAGTTTTAATTTTACACTATCTGCTTATGAGGAAGATGGAGGAAGAGATAACTGCTGATAAGAAGCTTTGCAGGGTGAGATCAGAGGCATACAGCTGCATGTGGTGCCTCCGAGCCACACATGCATACTTCTAACTTTGTGAGGACTTTCATAGGCATAATGTATTACCCAGCCCCTTACCATAACGCTAACCATCCCAACTAACCCTAACCCAAACCTTAACACAATTCTAACCTCAACCTGAAACCACATTTCAAACCGGTCTTGTTTGTTGTGAGGATCAATCAAAATGTCCTCACTTTGCTAGTAAAATTAAGTTTTTTGGTGCTCAGTAGTAGCAAGTACAAGAACACACACACACATATACACAGCTTGTTCATTCACTCCGAAACACCTTCACTTTCACTTTCTCTTAATGAAATCTAAATTGGCAAAATTGCTTCTTCAGATGAACAAGTGACATTTTTGTAACGAGGATGTAAAACATGATGTTACGATATCATCTTCCTGTGTGTGTATGTGTGTCTTCTCTGTTTATATCCTCCACCTCTCTCTCCATTTGGTTGCCATGACTCCAGTTCCAGCCCTTTTGTCATCTCACCTTTAGGCATTGTTGCTGCCATCGGAGGCGAGTTTGACTTGTTGAGATATTATAGAACCTGGCTCGCAGAACAGCATCATGTTTCTTTGTCAAACTCCTCTGAGGAGCGAGACTTTTGCTAAACGATGCATCAGAGGTTGGTTTTTCCTATTGTTTAGAGAAAACTGATCCGTTTAATGTGCGCTCGCTGTTTAAATGGCTGCTAGAGGTTCACCCTTGATTTACCTTCTAATCCAGCCTCTGCTGTATCTCCGGTTTCTCTCATGGGATGCCTTGCTCATGCCTGAGTGTTTTCCCTCATTTGTCAGGTCATGTGTTTTGGTGGGCTTTGGCCGTCTCTTTTATTCATTATCTATGCACTTCCATGGGTATTTCCCTCAGCTTGTTGTTTGTCTGCTAATGCCTTGTGTTTTCTATTGAATACCTCTTTTTTTCCAGTCTCAGTCCATTTCCTGTCACTGTACTAACCCTGTTCTTTTCTATTCCTTCCCTTGTGTATCCGGTGTCCTCTTTTCTCTTGCTCAGAGTTTAACCTTCTAAAAAGCGGCTTAATTGTGTCACAAGAAGCATTTTTGTGCTTCGTATCATTTTTTTTGTATATCACACACTTTTGTTAACTGGTTGCAACTTTGCCTGATTCTATCTAGCCACCAAACGCTGAGGGGCAGCATTAACATGGTGGTGTTCCATTTTCCTTCCAGCTTCCCTCAACATTCATATACTTTGATTTGCTTCAAAAATGTCAGCTGTTACGCTCGTGAAAGAGGTGCAATTACTCCTTCAACCTGGATCTGATGGGATTTGTGGCCCTGCTGGGTTTTGCTGTCGTGTTTGCGTCGGTGGTCTATAAGGGGTCTGAAATTAGCCAATTAGGACAACAGTGTAGCCTTAGTTCAAGGGAGGATGATTAGCTTGTTAGTCATCTGTCGCCCATAATTTTGATTGATACTCTTTTAAGAGATGGTGCCAGTTTCCATTTTGATGGTGATGATAATGAGATAAACCCAGTTATTAATTATTTTCTTCATCAGAGACACGAAGGAGTGTTTAGGCAACCTTCCTCGCAGCACCAAGTCCCACGTCATCATGTAATTTGCCACCTTGTACCCGACACGGTATACTTTTCCCTCCTTACACGTGCCGTCGAGATCAGATTTTTCCCACCTATGAGTGCCGGTGTGAACAGGACGCGGTTGTGGGCGTGTTTCGGTGCATTTGTTTTCTTAAGAAGGAAACAACAAAGTGAATGACTGAAAAAAACCTGTTCCAAAATCAGCTTTTGGGGATTTTTGTGTGCTGGATAAGGTTTCTTGTGCACACATGCAGGGGTGATTAGATGAAGCCACGATACCTCTATTAAAAAGGTCTTCAAAATCACATTACTGTACTCTTCATGAAAATGACTCAAGTGCCTTGATGAGAGGTTTTGTCTCATGAATTTCCTCCTTCTCCACCTGTTCCTCAGTGTCTCTTCAGGACATCACCATGAGGAAGGCTTTCAGGAGCTCCACCATTCAGGACCAGCAGCTGTTTGACCGCACGTCTTTGCCCATTCCAATGCAGGAGACCTTTCAGACATGCGAGGAGCCTCCACCCCTCAACATCCTCACGCCATACAGGTATGAATTCAGCATCTGCTTTGTTCACCACAGTGATGTTGAGCCCTGACTCCTTTTTTATTTTTCAGACCTCTCATCCTGGTGCTTCCTTGCTTTATCTCGTTTTTGTTTACTCTCTCTCTCTTTCTTTCTCTCTCACTCTCTGTCTGTCTCTCTCTCTCTCTCTCTCTTTTAATACCATTACAGTGTCTTCAGACCCATCTTGTGGCAATCCTTTCACACTAGGTGGAAAAGATTACAGCGCAGACACAAACTGTTGGGTCTTAAACTGATGTTTTATCTTATGCATTCACATGTGATGCAGCTGGGAAAGGTTCAAATTCCGTTGTGGGGATGCTTTTAACCTTTTATCTACTCCAAGTCTTAATTCTGAAGTCGATGCTATCCAACCACTTGCAGCATTTGAGCTACGCTAATTAGGCAGCAATCTTTCCCTGCACTTCTCTTGGTTTCCTGTCTGGTCAAGGTGAAAGAGGTCAAAAAATAAATAAAAGTTTCCGCAGCCCCTTAAAGAAATAATATTTTATGCTGTTTTCCTCTACTGTAGTTTGTTTTCCTTTCCTTCACATTTACACTCATCCACACTTCGTTTTTCTCCTTGCTCTCCTCCCCTCACTGAGCACTCCTCTCCACACAGCACACCAGGGGCCTATCAGGGAGACCTCTGCAGGCTGTTAGTTCTTCGAGCCATCCTCAGAAAAAACTGTTTTCTTCCCTTTGTTGAGTCTCATATCATTAAATTTCCACTCCTGCCTTTTGAAACTTTCCCTTTTATGTCTTGTGTTCTGCTCTCATGGTGCGATCAGAAAGTAATTGCCTCCAGAAACATGAGCAGGTCAGGGTGAAAGGTGGCTACACACACGTTCAACTCGGAACTGCTTAATAAACCAGAGTGCCTCCTTTTTTCATTCGTTTTTTTCCATTTAAATCCAGGAATATTCTGAAATAGCTTTTTTATTTGAGACTTAACCTTGACAGTTTGAAGGGAATGTGTTTGAAAAGTTTTTAAAAAGTATTTCGGGATATTATATACATGATGCGGGTATTAAACCATCATAATGCACCAGTATGTATTATTTTTTTTTGTGAAGGGATGATGGGAAGGAAGGTCTGAAGTTCTACACCAATCCGTCCTACTTTTTTGACCTGTGGAGGGAGAAGATGCTGCAGGACACAGAGGACAAGAGGAAGGAGAGGCGGAAACAGAAAGTAAGTGTGAGCAGACACGAGCACGCTGTCCTTCTCTGCAGCAGTGCCGGGTCTTTGGCCACAACAGATTGAGGTTTATATGATGAACTCTGAGCACTGGAGGCGGGTACGTGGACGGTTGGACAGAAAGTTTCCTGCGTTCTCCACAGATTCATGTGTCAGGCTGGACTGGCAGGTTCAGCGCACACAGACAGAAAGCTACTGTAGATACTGGGGTCTCCCTGCGCGGGAAGAAGGGCGTGCTGCTGCACCCCTCCATTAATGGCTTATATGATGGTATAATTTGTCAGTTATGAGGATTTTAGTCATCGTGGGAATGCTGCGGAGTGGACAGAGGATGAGATTAGACAGGAATTAGCTGAGAGGAAGCCAGAGAAAGGAGGGCTGAAATTAGGGATGGTTATCCACTGCTTGTACTTTCAGAAACGAGCAACAAACACGTGACTTTTGTGGCTGTATGTGTGTAAAATGAAACACAGAGTTTATTTGCAGCAGTAAAAGCAGCTTATTTCCTTTTTGCTCCTTTCAGTAATTTCTGATTAAAGCCCCCAGTGGGCTCATCTTATAAACCCCCTTCATTTCCCTCTTCACCACACTGGCAGCGTAAAGACTCGGAGTATTCACAGAAGAGATCAAGGTGGCTTAGACTCACATATTTGTTCATTTGTTTAACCACCAGCATGGATAAATGACCTGATTAAAGTTGAGGCCAACATCGGCACGTTTGAGTCACAGGCAAATGACAAAAACATCATTTTGGCTGATTTGAGTAATAATTTACATAATTTTGACTCTCTATTGATGCTGGATTATTAACATATAAGAGTCTGGATGTGTGTCTTTTATAGACATTTCATTTATAATTCTTCGTAATGAGGTTAATATAGACAAATGGGCTCAGCTGCAGCGTGTTCCACTGCTGGTATGATGGAAGATTAGCTGCTAACACATTTGGGTCTGTGAGAAAGCGTGTTCCAGCTCATCCCCATCACTCTCTCTCTCCTCTTTAATGTCTCATCCTCTGTGTTTTTCTCTGTTTTTTGATCTCGAGAGAATCTGACCAGGAATTCCTCTGCGTCTTGTCTGTTCAGACGTGTGGCAAACACTTTAGATGTGATGGAAAAATCCATATATACTGAGGAAAAGACACAAATCTTGCCGTCATCGTCGTGTAAACAGCACATCCTCTTATCCCGGCATATTTGTTTTGCGTTTCATCGCCAGGCAACTCGCTGCTCTGGAGGGCGTCCCACTGTATTCTGACATGAGCTATGCTGCAGAATAAAGTCTGAAGACGGAGGAAAGCAGCTTTGCTCAGGTGATGTTTCAGGAATATTTAGCCTGAAGAGGAAGACGAAGAGAGACTTAAACCAGTTCAGATTTCACGACTGCAGAGGCCAGCTCTCCTCCTCTGGGAACACGGACCTGGTGTTACGCTATTATCTTAACTGAATTCATCAGCCAGTGAATTCAAAGAAGCTGCATGCCTTCCAGTCAGGGAAGAGCAAGAGTTCATGATTTCAGGTCCGAGGAGAGACAACAAATCAGATATTGTAGCCCAGGGTATGGAGAGAGCGGGATCCCTGAGGGAGCGAAGCTGCTGAAGTGTGACAAGGTCTGCAGGCTGGGTTTGAAACTGGAATGAGGATTACGCTTTGGAATAACTGAGACTGACATTTGTGTCAGGAATGTCACTTTATCCATCCACCCTCAGTATTCAGACCAGATTCATTCAAATGCTCACCGTACATTATACTTAGGCACAGATTAGCAGCCAGTGTTAATAAAAGGCAGCACAGCGTTAGAGGGTGGGAAGAGGAGCCTACAGTGTCCTAATCTCATTACCAGTGTGTTAGCCTCACCCTCAGTGGATTAGCAGAAGATTGAGCTTCGTCAGACGGGCAGAGAGAGAGAGGAAACTCTTGGGGAGGAGCAAAGAAAAGTAGACAGTTTGCAGGAGAGGAGGAGAGCGGTCTCAAGCATCTGGTACCCTTGAGACGAAGCACCTCGCATCTTTCTTCCCCTCCAGATATGCTGCTGCCGTTCCTCATTAAATCAGTTCTCTCTATGATGGTCAGTGTCTAATCATCAGCCGAATATAAAGATGATGCTTCTGATGAGCTGAAGAGGAGTTTTCAGAGTAGATCTGCATGAACGAGACAAATCTGCTGCTCTAAGCACCCTTTTGGTTTGGAAAATCAGGTTTATGGAGCCACCATTGTCAATATACTCCTAAAGTAAAGCTTACTTTGACTCGCCTCAAATCTCAGTTGTCTTGAAAAATCAAGTCCCCCCTCCCTCACAGTACCCCCCCCTTCCCCAGGGAGTTGCCACGGCAACTGTCCAGGTCAGTTCACAGCACTGGCACAGCTGCCTCTGAGCACCGACGAGCTGAGACGGACTGAAAGTGACAGTCTGTGGCGGAGTTGTTCCGCCATCTACAGTCAGCCAAGCAGGAGTGTGGAGACCCCATCCCACTCAGACAGCCCCAGTGTCACCCAGCTGGATTTAACCCCAACATGCTTGGACACAAAATGCTGTGATCTTCTTTACTCACCTGTGGTTTCCAAGGTTGCCTAACTGGCTCCATTTTTTTTGGTGTTTTTTTTTTTTTTAAATACTAGAATCACGGCTTGAAGGAGTGATGAAAGTGGAACAGTGTTGGACAAGAGTGTCACATGGCTTCTTATGAGGTGGAAACGTAGACGGCTCTGTGTGTGTGTGTGTGTGGCCACAAGGCTGTGTTATAGAAGGACAGTTTGAGGGTTTGTGTGCTTTCTTTCTGGCCTCATGCTCGGTCTGTGGGTGACCCATTGTGTCAGTAAAAAGTTCCAGGAAGTCCTCTGTCTGCGTCTCAGCCCATGCTTGATGATTCTCCTCTTTTCTGACTCTTGGTCCAATTCTGCACAGCTGGAAATACCTTATGTGTGTCCCAATGGCCTTGTAAGAGTCCCCTCCCCTCCTCCCTTCCTCACCCCCAAGGAGGTAAGACTTTTCTCCTCTCCCTCCCTTCACAAGAGCATCTGTGCCACATGACGCAGCCTGCTGCCCTCCCTCCTTCCACTCACCCTCTGGTTTGAGACGAATGAGCTCCACAGCCTGTCACTAACGAGCCTTTAACACACTCTCCGTCCTCACCAGTTGTGTACCTGGGTGTATGTCTAGGGCTTTTGAACTATGTGAAAATGTGAACTATCAGAAAAGTCCGCATGGTTTAATTTTACCCAAAAGACATTGAGGTGAAGACAATAGATCCTAGTTCCTGTGGTGCAGACACATCTAGAAAGGCTCCAGTAAAAGATTGTATAAACCAGTGTTTCTTGTTGAGAAAGAAAAGAAAATTATAAATTATAGTAGAAGCCTGAACAACTTCATGTCCAGTAGATGTGAAGTCCTAGTAGGCCGCTGCTCTGTGGAGCCTCACTGTTTTTACACACACTTCTGCTGAGGCTTTTAAACAGTCCCTCATGTCGTACTGTTGTACTCAAGAGTAGTCTCAGTAAGTAAAATACACACACACACACACACACACACACACACACACACACACAGGCCTGGCACCACAACACTGCAGCACTTCTCTTTGACACCACAGCTCCTTTCAGATGAAAGATATCCAATTAGTTCGAGCGCCTTAAAATTAGCTGAATTTGTAATGGCTAACACACACTAACGTGAACACACACATAGATCCAAAACGTGAATGTGGAGAAGTCTCAGCTCATGGTGACATCAGGGCATCTCTGACCTTCGGGTTCAACAGAAGGTTTCATGTCAGGAACAAATGGTAATTCTCTCTGTCTGCACTGACGGTATGCCAGTGTGCTGCTGGAGAGGAGGAGGAGGTTGTTAAGTGTTTATTTCTGTGAGTGTTCATTTCAGCTCATCCAAGTTAAAGGTAACAAGCTGTGAGGAATGAAATCCTAATCACTGTGTGATATCGTTAAGATGTTTTCTTGCTCTGAGGCATTCGGGCAGAACGACCATCATTGACTCTTCATTTTCTGTATAGCTGTCTTCAGCCTGTCATTTAGTCATGTGTTTAATGTGTGTAACATGTTGGAGGACCATTCTGCCACTAGAATTAGCCTCAAAACACTACCAGAGGAATGTTGCATGTGTAAAGATGCATTACATTACACCCTGACTAACACGATTACAACGGCTTGTCTTTGCTTTCTTTCCCCGCTTAAATATTCTATTTCCACCAATGCAATTATCCTGCTGACACTTTAGTGACAAGTGTTATTTTAGGTGAAGTGCATCTTTGAATTATGAATATAGATTCGACTCAGCGTTGCCCAACTGAGGAAGGTGCTCAGTGCAGTTTAGTGTTCGCGTTCTGTGTGTGTGTGTGTGTGTGTGTGTGTGTGTGTGTCACTCTTCACAGTGATCTGCCCTGCAACCATTGTCCTCTCCAGTTCCAGTGGGCTCTCTCTCTTTCTACATCAGTCCTTTTTTTTCTGTTTGCTCTGAATGTCAGTCATTTCCCATTGTGTGCGTGCGTGCGTGGGTGTGTGTGTGTGTGTGTGTGTGTGTGTGCGCGCAATGGCCCATGTGTGCATTGTTACATCCCAGAGCTGTGTGTTTTGTTTTTGTGTTTCACAGCATTTTTCCTTGCCCCTCATTCTCTTTTGTCCCGCCTTTTCTCTTGTTTATCTGCTGCCGTCGACTGTGAGCATCATGTGCCATGTTGATTTATTTGAAGCCCTGATTCCCTCACCTCCAGTGCTTCTCCTGTGGTTTTTGTTTTTGTTCTTATAGTTGCAGGACCCCCGCATGCATGATCAGGTCTATAGGTACTTAGACCTTCCAGGGCAGGTATGTAAAAATACAGTGAATATTTCAAAACACTGTGTCAAAACAACTGCTGCTGCTGCGTTGCTTCACAACTGTGTATGAGTGCATGTGTGTACGTGTGTGTGCCTGCTGTTTTGAAGTCTGGGAGACAGGGAGTGCTGTTTTCATTGATAAAATATGTATTAACCTTTTTTTTTTTTGAAATGTCACCTCAGTGCTATTTCCCTGCCTGTATTTCAGTCGTTTGATCCTTTGAATTATTCAGAGTCAGTCAGCGAGCAGTCAGTCCCTGGCCCCCTAACTTCTGCAGCAGCGTTTCTCAAACTTGAAAAGTCATCTTTGTTCATTTTAAAACAGAAGTGTTACAAAGATATTTTTGACAGTAGCTGCTATGTAAAAAAAACAAAGTAAACAGGTTAAAGGGAGGTGACATTGGAGTGTGTGTGTGGGTGTGTGTGTTATCCCAACTTTTCCTGTAAAGGTGGTTTTTGTTTTATTATATAATACATTTGATGCATTTATCTGTAACTCACCTGTCTGTTTTTTTCTCCTCCTCTTTCCATCCCATTCTCACCTCACTCCATTCTGCCCTGCGACTCCCCCCCTCGAAAAAAACCCAAAAAAACCACGCTGAAGCTGAAGGCAATAGACCGCCCTCAGGAGCCTGAGAAGGTCCCGCGAGCACCTCATGATCGTAAAAAGGAGTGGCAGAAGTTGGCGCTGGGGGCAGAGCTTGCTCAGGACGCGCAGGAAGACAAACACAGGGAGGCCAACGGATCTGCAGCGTACCATGACAACAGGTGTGTGAAGAGACACACACACACACACACACACACACACACATGCATGTACACACACCCTGGTAATCAGCCATGGTGAAATGCTAAATTCTACCCAGCAGTGATTGGTCAGGGTGTAATCAAGCAACCCACAGAGCAATCATCCTGGCCTTGATTGCACTCATTCTTGCCAATCAGCCCACTACTAGTCACTGTGATTAATAAGAAAAAGATTCAGATAAACTGATTCACTTTTGTTTCCCACCTCAACCTGATTTTCTGCCTGTAATTACACATATTCCTGTAAAATCTGTGAGCGTAATGACACATTATGACCATCCATCCTGAGTGATGGATTCCAGTCGGGTTCGCAGGCCAGAATTTGGATAAATGTGGGAGTGGAGCTGAAAGGAAGAGCGAAAACAAGCCTCTGTCTCCCCGCTCAGGGCTCAGTTATACATGGAGCACTTGGACGGGCCCTTCTCGCTGGCGGCGCTGCCCTACAGCCAGATGAACGAACTGCTCAGCCGCTCCGGGGACAGAATGTACTCCAGGCCCAACGACCCTCCGCCGCCTCCACCGCTCATGCACCCGCTGGGAGAGATCAAACCCCCATCTGTGATCAGGTGGGAAACACTCGTCTGTTTGCCTGTTTTTCTTCTTCCCTCCTCAGATCGATACTTATTTGTTTTAGAGAACGAGTGTTTGTTTTTGGTTTTGCTGCAGCTCGCCAAGAGAGTCAGAGGTGTGTGGGAATAGAAGGAAAGGTGGAGGGGAATTTAATGGACTACGGCTGCTGTGAATGTGCTGGGGGGGTTATTATGGGCTGTTTCTGCACTGCTCACTTTGCTGTATTTGTAACTGAGGAAGTGCAGAGATCAGAGTAGTGATGTTTTGCTTCCAGCACCTCACAGATACTGACACTCATTGATTTTTTTTCAGCATTCTTTACTCATAAACTCTCTCTATTCTCGTCTTTCTTCAGCTGTTACTTGTATAATTCTGTTTATGAGCCGTTTGTAGGTCAAGTTTTAAGTTCAAACTTTTATATGTTCTCTTATTCTCCTCCTCTTCTCCCCATCCTGCTTCTCCCTCCAGCTCCAGTTCAGGTTTTTCCGACAGCAGACCGCAGTCTCCAGCCCGGACAGGGGGCCTCAACTCCAACACTCCTCCGCCACTGCCTCCTCCGCTGCCCCCTCCACCGCCGCCGTTGCCTTCCAGCAGCCTGCGGGGAACCCCGCCGCCTATTCCTCCACTGCCCATCCAGCAGCAGCAGCACCTGGCCATCCCACCAGCCCCAGCTCCCCTCCAGATCGCCCCGGGGGTGCTTCACCCGGCTCCCCCTCCAGTGGCCCCGCCCCTCCCTTCTTCCTCCCCAGCTCGTCTCCAACAGGTCCTGGAACGAGGACAGCCCATGGGCTCTGGCACCCAGTCAGATGGCGCTGTCCTGCCTCCTCCCCCCCCTCCCCCTCCCCTGCCTCTCCCCGGTGCACGGACCTCTTCTCCCTGTCCATCAGGCCCACCGCCTGTGCCGGCCTTCCCCACAGCAGGAGCCATGGCCTTGCCGCCACCCCACACGCTTCACGACGTGGGGACCAAGAGGCACCACCCAGCCAATCTGCCGCCCATCAGCGACGCACGCAGTGTCCTGTTGGAAGCCATCAGAAAAGGTGGGAAAACACCCGGTCCAGTAAGAAAATACAAATTTCAATTCCAAAGTGCCCCAAACTGCCCCGGTTGCCAGGGTTACCGTGTCTCCTTTTGTCCTCTTTAGGCATTCAGCTGCGGAAAGTGGAGGAGCAGCGGGAGCAGGAGGCCAAACACGAGCGCGTGGGCAACGACGTGGCCACCATCCTGTCGCGCCGCATCGCGGTGGAGTACTCCGACTCCGAGGATGAGTCCGAGTTCGACGAAGGAGATTGGATGGAGTGATGGTGGTGAAAAAGAGATAGAAGCAGCATTGGCAACAGAGGACAAATATCTTCAGGTACCCCTATCCAGAATCCAGCCCCCGCTCATCAAAGACTCCCGGTTTTCTGTCAGGCTTTTTTACCACATCAGAAGGCTGCCTGGTTGTTGTTTGTTCTGGGGAGTATCTCCATGTCGTCCCTGTGTGTGTTTAGTGTCTCCAGTAGAAGTTCTTGCATTCAATCGTTCCTGCACTGCTACGTGAGCTTGTTGAAAACTCCCACGTTTACTATTGTTATACATGAAGGTAATTTTCCTTTCATTTTAAAGAGCCGCTCATTTTGTTACTGTGCATCAATGTGGAGAAATAAGAGTATTTAAGAAAATGAAGGCATGTTGCATTTATATTTGGTTTTCTTTCAGCTTTTTCCACCTAATGGCAGAACCCGGCATTGAACAAATCTGTTTCATTTTACTATCATTTATTAAACTTTATTCTGACATTTGAGGTTTGATCGATCACTATGAGAACTGTGTGTGAACTCCAGCCGGGCCGATCTTGTTTCTGTTATCAGGACTGACTTTCGCTGCTTGAAACAGGCAAAAGGTTGTTTGTATGTCCTGTGGTGATGGATGCGTGAAGACGAGGAAGCAGGTGGATGTTTCAGCAACCGAAGTACATGTCTGACCAGGCATTGAGCCTATTTTTCTGTTCCGGGTTTGTTTTGCTCACACCAGAGACAGAGTGCTAAGCTGCCATTTCCAGTTTCCCAGGTCGCCCCAACTGTTCCCGTCTTCATCACCAAACCACTGACACCCCTGAAGGCAGCTTCTCCCTTTACTGCCCTCTAACGAGAAGCCTTACCTCGTTTTTGGTTCTACGGCAACAGCCACTGTTCAGAGAGACTAAACCGCGCGATGTTGCCTTTCCAGGCCTGGAACCGAAGGACACGTTCCACCTTTGTTTGGCTCATTTCACAGAAAATGTCTGCCATTTTGTTGCGTCTGTTTGTCCATTCGTTCTTCTACTTGCCTTACTGTTCGTACAAAAACGTATTGTTGAGTTGATGAATGTATCGTGCTGTTACTACTTGCCTGCGCTTGTATGGATTTGCTGTTTCTATGTTTTAATTTTTGTTTTGGGAGGAACAGAAACCCTGGTTAAAAAAAGGTGAAGAATACTGTAGAACATGTAACTTATGTAACTGTTGACTGTAACAGTTTGCTTGAATTAATAAAAATCTATTGTTTCAAACCTAAATATTGACATTCACGTGGAGCCAAGTCTGTTCTGTAGCCATGGTAATGAGCTGATTGATCGGGAGCAGCTGACAAAGATCTCGACTGTCAGATCAGTTTCTTTATTTCAGATATCGGGTTTGGATTTTTTCTAAATGACAGGATAAAAAAAAACAGAACGAAAACTCAGGTTATAATACGATTGTTATTTACGGCATCCTACTGCTCTGTTCGTGCAACTTTATTTTCAAAACAAAGAAGCTTTATAATCAGTTTTACATTCAAGTGTCTTGAACATTCTTCAAAACCACTGGATGCATTTAAAGCCAACAGATTCTAACAAAAAAAGGGGGCAACTTTTAGTACCTGCAAAACTTGTACTTATTTTTGGTTGTTATTCTTATACTTCTTATTCTACACATGAGCATGCAGCACCTAGTGATGGTTAACAACTGTTAGTCAAACAGTTTAAGGCTGAGAACATTAATAACCTATTAGCATATTTACTGTATATGGATCTTCCTCATCTGCTGTCAGCTGTTCAGAGGATGTTTAGCACCACAACAACATGTCATTTCACCTTGAGGGTGTTGCTCTTCTGCCGTGGAAGGTCCTTCTGGACCTGACGCGCCCGGGTCCCTAATCCCAGGGACTGCAGGGACTCTGTGAGGAAGCGCTGCGTGGGAGACACGCACAGCATCAGCAGCAGCTTGGCGTCGCCACCTAGTGGAGGAAATGTTAAAAGGCGTTAACAGAGCGGCCTTCAGTAGAACATCACAACTTCTTGACCTCGGCATTTCCTTTCACAAAAGTTCTTTCTCATCACATCTGCATGCAAAAATGAATGTGTTTGAAGTGTGTGCATGTGTGCGTGCGATTGAAAGGGCATCACCTATGACGTCCTGCAGCAGATGAGTGAGTTTGCTGTTCCTGTAGGGAACGTGCGGCCTCTGCTCAGCCAGAGCTCCCAGGACATCAGCGAGTGCTGAGAGGCTGCGATTGATGCAGGACACCTCCCACAGTGCTGCACCCGAAACGCCAGACATGCCTGAAAAACATGTACCCCCTGAATATGCATTTCTTTCCGTATTTAAGCTGTTGTACATTATTGTTCACATTCTGATGTATGATTGTGGCTTAATCAACAGATCATCAGACATGAGAGTGAAACAGTCTCACCGACACACTCGCTTCCTGCCAGGTCCACCAGCTGCAGCTTGGTCCTGAACAGGGCCTGGGAGACGCTGGGGCTGGGTGACGGACACGGAGAATGACACGGTGAGGGGGAAGGGGAGGAAGCGGAGCTTGCACTAGGCTCATCAAAGGAGTTGCAGGCATGAGGCTTGGTGCGGCGACAGCGCGGACTCCACCACTGCTTCTTGGTGGAGTGTTTCATGTCCTTTTTGGCGCTCTGCAGTCTGCGGGCTGGATGGACACAAAGATGAGTTTGTCCACCAGATGTCACTCCTGCTGTCTGTGTGTGTATATGTGTGTGTGTGTGTGTGTGTGTGTGTGTGTGTGTGTGTCACCCAGGGCTGCTGCGTTGGGGCTCTTGGAGGAAATGGTGAGCGTGACGATGAGGTGAGATCGTGAGGAGTTGACGTGAATCATCGTGGGACAGTGAGCCCTGAGCTTCAACACGTTGCCGATAATCTGCATGACCTCAGCAGCGTTACACACGGGCCTACACACACACACACAGAAGCCATTACCTGGAATCTGACACTTTACAGTGTTTTAGACAGCAGAGATACCTTGTTCTAATGTCTGGCACTGTGGCTAATTCAGCTTTAGTTGGAGAACTGATCTGGGTTTCTGGAGAACTGAATCTCCTTTAAGGCCAAATGTTTGCTGTCTGTGAAGCACCGTAGCTGTGAGGATTCATTTGTGTACTCACTCGTATGTGAGAGACGTGACCTGGCTGGTACCAGAGGAGGTGGTGACCACGTCCCGGCGCTGGCCGCCATCGTACGGGACTAAAAGGTCAAACACCTCGTTGTTGTGCACCTCCATCACTGACACCTCCACAGTGTGACTCTCTGCGGGCTTCTCAGAGATGAGCCTGACACACACACACACACACACAAGCACACACACACACACACACACACACACACACACACACACACACACACACACACACACACACACACACACACACACACACACACACACACACACACACACGCATATTTTAGACTCCTCCACTGTAAATACATCAATTGAAAAGCTTTCTAACGTACCGAAAGAGCTCAGCAGCGGCCTTAGGGATGATTCCCTGCTGCGTCTCCTGCTGCATCCCTGTGAACTGCTCCAGCGGCTGGGATCCAATCATGGTGTGAGTCTTTCCACTTCCTGTCTGCCCGTACGCCATGATACACACATTGTAACTGAAGAAAAATGAAAAACTCTTTTGTATCTTGTATTTTATTCTCAGTGTTTTCCTTATTGGAACTGCATACAGGGAGTATGTAAGCATGTGTTTTTTGTTACTGTGGGTGTTTCACACTCACCCATCTAGCAGAGACGTGAGGAGGGGCTTCACTCCCTCAAACACTGCATTCTGGGAATCATCTGGCCCATGAACCCTAGAAGAAATGAGTCAGCAGCCTTAGAAAGTCACCAGTAAGCTGACAATGCATGCCCAGCTCATTTTCATCTTTACCTCTCAAACTCAAACATCTTGTGCTGCCCCACCATTCCTGACTTAATGCAGTTCACCATCACTGTGTCCTGGAATCAGCGACAGAAATCGCAGGAAAGTGAAGCATTAACACAACTAGAAAAGCACTGTGAGAGCACAGAACTCCACCAAGAAGCCTATTTCTCCACATATTGTGATTTACACCTGTAGTGTACTAGGTAGTGTCACTAATACAAAGTTACTTGATATAGTAGGTTGCTTAATGATCATAGCCCATTGGCCGTTGATCTTGGCCTATGATCTTTGGAATCCCTCCAGAATCCACAACATCACCAAAATTGAATCATCTGTTCCATTGCCCATTGTTAACGTTTACTGAAAATGTTATTAAATTCCATTCTTAGCTTTTTGAGTTATTTTGTTCACAACCACACAAACGCCAGCTGTTACATAACCTCCCTGGCGGAGGTAATAGAGAGATCTTGTCAGTCTTACGTCGCTGATGGCTGTGATCACTTCCTCTGATGATGCAGGACTGAAAAGGTAGAGCAGAGAATTATCATGTTTTTCCAAATGTCATACAAGTCTTGTTTCTAGTGATGATTCTTTACTCACCTGGATTCTGAGGAAGAGGATTTGACATGATCAAAGGGCAGAACTGGACGCACCCTGCAGTGAACCCTGATGTTCCCTCTTAACTCCTGCAAAAGGTGTAAAAGAGAGGGCATTATTTCCTGTCAAGTATCCTGTCATGGAAGGGCGGTAGTCGGTCCTCACCACCAGCGTGTTGTGGAGCTCTTTCCTCTTCTGCCTCTCTGCGTTGCACCTCTCCCTCTCATCCACCAGGTGGCGCTCTAGAGCTGCAGCGTGAACTTGTAATTCTGACCAGCGAATAGTACAAAGATTACAGGTCTAATTTTTAGATCATAACAGTCTCTCACAGCAGAAACAAGTGTTCTGATATTAAACTTGAGACATCTGTAATCCGGGGACACAAATTATTCTCAAAAACTGAACTAAACTTTGCTGATTTTTATCATATTAAATTGCTCTTTAGAGGTCTGTGATGCCACAGGACTGCTTACTATTTCCAGTTAAATGTTTTTGTATGTAAAACAACTATTGTTTACATTCAAATCCAAGATTTGTGCAGCCTGCAGCCTTACATGCAGCCTGCAGCCTTACAGGCAGCCTGCAGCCTTACATGCAGCCTGCAGCCTTACAGGCAGCCTGCAGCCTTACAGGCAGCCTGCAGCATTGTATGCAACCTGCACTTGCGCTTATTTGAGCGGAGGTGTTTGACAAGAACAGTTTTCACCAATCATCACAGCTACAGTGATCAGCTGACCTGCGCGACTGCACAGAAAGGAGAGAAGATTATGAGCAAACGCACATGACAGTAGAAACACCTGATAAAGCACCTACACAGACAGAGCTGGACTGCAGCTTTTAAATTCACCATCAGGCTAAAATAACTCATTAAAAACATTGTTGTCTTTAAAACTGAATGCCTGCAAAGCCACTCTGCAGCATCCTGCATGAATGTGGGGTCCCTCCAGCCTTCTGTCCTGAACTCAGAGGAGTTTCTTTGATGGTGTTTTACTGGCACTTACTCTGAACCTCATCTCCATAGCAACTGTGTAAATAACTGGCCTCCACCAATTTTTCCAGCAGCTGCTTGCTCTGATCCTCTAGCTCGGTGGCAAAACTCAAATAGACTCCAAAGACTTCACTCAGGTCCTGCTTCACAGCCTGCACAGACACACCAAAAGAGGATACACGTCATGATAGGCCTAACATATATTGATGACTACTCATGTCATACTGCATTCATACCTGGACCTGTTGAAGGAGTTTGGCAAAGGCTGCCTGGTTTATCTTCTTTACATTCCTTTGGTAACGATCGTAGTTTATGGCCTTGGTCTGATCTTCTTGGTCCTGATGGAGTTTTGCTAGACACTTGAGAGGCATCAAACACCAATATTCTACTATACAGCACTCATAATAGTGAATTAGGTGATAGATGAGCTAGATGATACAGTTAAAAAAAAAGTAACATGAAGAAATCTATGAAAAGATGTAAGATGAGAGTAGAGTTCATAGGAAATAAAATATCAGAATAGAATAGAATAGAATAGAATAGAATAGAATAGAATAGAATAGAATAGAATGGAATAGAATGGTGTTCTTACTTCTGAGAGTCTTAAATGAAGAATAGCATTTTCTGTCTCCAGTTCCAATATTCGCTCCTCTTTACTCTGAAAACAAGGTTTCTCTTAGAAATGGTCAAACCAGGTTATAAACACAAGCAAATCTCAAAATAATCACAACATTCTCACCCTCAATTTGTGCTCCAGGAGGTGCACTTGATGCGCAAATATTTGGTCGCGGTTAATAAAAAGCGGCATTGTTTTTGTCAAAAGAGAGCGGAGACTCGTCCCTTTCCTTCGCTAATCACGTCGTGTCATCTCGGGCTGTTTAATGCGATTAACAACAGCTTTCTGGGTTCAGCTCACCTGCGTACTGAGAGGGCGGAGTTCTGCAGGAGACGTAAGCAGGATCTCAGCCGTTCTGAGATTCTTCACCACATATAACCCCAACTTTTGAGTATTTTATCATTAATAAATTTACTTTCTACTTTCTACTCGTATTTTTCAAAGTTAGAATCGTTTCACACCAATTGAACAAAGTATAATGTCAAGTTTCTTTTCGAAAACGAGTGTACAGTATTTAAGAATTTTAATAGCCTCGCTAGGGGGCGACAAACTTTCCACCTAAATAAAGGAATAGACGAAGAAGAAAACAACTTCCTGTTTTGCCTGTTTCACATTGCTGTTAATTTCGGTCATAAAATGGCAAAGTTAAAGGATAAACCACGAGAAAATATAAGTGTTGCCACTGAGGTAAGATGTGGAAATGTCCTCTTCCGTTATTAAGCGCGCAAATTTGCTGACTACTGTGTGATGTTGCAGCTACAAAGTATGTATTAGTTTTTCTTGTCTGTTAAAGCTTTGAGAAGCACTAAAATCTTCCATGATTGATATTATAGATTGACCGATTGGAAGAACGACGGGAACGATGTCAAAATAATCTGGAGAGAGCAGAGCTGAGGAGCAGGAAGGAGAAGCTGTCTGAAAGACAGAGGTGGGATGGATGGGACTGGAGTCCTTCAAGTGTTAAAGTCAGATTAAAAAGGAGACAAGTTTTTATTTCATCTTTATCTACAGAGGAAATGCTCTTTCTCCCACAGACAACAGCTCGAAGATGAAATGGCCATCATAAATGAGAGGGTGCAAAAGTTAGGTAAGTCTATACATACATACATACACTTTACAAGTAGCCCCGGATATTAACTTCTATTTATGTTTATTTATATATATATATATAAACTTAATAGCAATCACTGCACGGGTGGGAGAATAGATTTATGGCCTTTACATACATCATGAACGTGGATTTTGTTGCTCAGATCAGGAACTGGCGCTGTTGAGAGGAGAGAACCGGAGAAACATGCTGCTGTCGGTGGCTCTGCTGGCTGTCAGCGCTCTCTTTTACTACGCTTTTTTTTACAATGACGAGGACTCCTGATGGACCTACTTTGTTGGATTCGCTGGAGAACCCTTTCGGAACCATGGTGACATGATCTTCACCATATCAATCAAGTGAGAATTAGAGGTGAAGTACCTCAGTTCTGCCTCTAGATGGCCCTATTGCTTTTTGTTCTACGTATGTGGCTGCAGAACAGGACTTTTTAAGCCTTATTGGACCTAAAGTGTTTGCTTTCTCTCTCTCTCCATGTCTCTCATATATCCTTTTATTCGCTCATCTTCTATAGTTGCTTACATTTTTGCTGCAAACATACATGTGTCTTTTTGTCATGTGCATGAGCTGGAGTGATCCGACAGAAGTTTGTGTTGTCTTTTTTAAAGTTTTATTGATGCCTAATTGTCAAGTGCAAAAGTACAATGTACCTCATAATCCAAGTCTACACAATGAATTAAACAAAATGTGTTGAACAATATTTGTCTTTTCTTTTTTTTCTTGGTCAAACATTGTTCAATACAGTTCCATTCTGGAACTGGACTATATTTTAATATTAAGTCTAAAAAAGAAATATCCAGTCTCTGCACTGTACTGATCACATTTCAGAGTCCTTGCTTTGGGTGCACGGTGGGCTTCGGCGTGGTAATAATTCAGCCGCGTGCACAATGGGACTGCCGAGCAAATAATTGTTTGTTTGCCCCCCCACACACACACACTTCATTATCTCCACAACAGAGAAGTGCCCACCTACACACTGTCAATCTCTCAGCTCCAGATGAAACAAATGCAAACGGAATAATTATGGAACATTTCTATAGGATTCAGAGGATTTTTGTTCAGTAGTTTAAACCCTCCCTAATAGTCTTCATTAATAATGTTGAAATATAATGTAAATATTGGACATTTAAAGTTAAATTACTGTAACGTAAAAAGAGATTGCTTTAAACTTTACAGACTTGAAGACATTTGAGGCTTCATCAAGTCTGTAATACAGATTATTTGCTCAGTCATGGTTTCTTGTATGATGGGATCACTGAAGGAAACCCTACCTGCCTTGGGCAGTTTGGACATATTGTGATCTGGCATGTTTAATGTCTGTTGTTTGATGAAAGCACTATGAAATATTGAATTTTAATTTTACATATTTACATTTTTCATTCCAATGACTATTTAACCAACATTTGCTATTTTATTAATCTTTTCCATGCCTGACTTCATGGAAAAGACATTAAATGAATAAGAACTGGACAAAAAGTTGAACATCAGTTCATGTTATTGCTGAGATGGAACCAAAAACAAAAAAAAGCACACATTTAAAGTGATTTGGAGTGAACTTGTGTGACGCTGCTCTGTGTAAAGAACACAAAAGCCACTACTGTTGCTTGAGAATGTCCTGGAGCACATTCTGACCCGGTGTTTGGGAGTTTGTGACTCCAGAAAAAAAAGATTTAAAACCTCTGTGTCCGGCCTTGAAATGCCAGCTGTCATGTTGAATCCTTTGGCCTCTGAGGCTGAGGGGTGTTTTGGGTCGCTCCAGGTGGAGGTTCGGCGGCTGTGAGCAGGTCAGGTGTGTGATTATGTAAGTGGCGTGGTTGTCTCCACGGGGGTCGGGGCCTCCTGGCTGCCCCCTTCGTCTGAGTCACACTGCATCATGAGGCTTAAATATCAAAAGTTTGGTCACAGTGAGACAGACAAAACTCCATTTAAGACAGTTAAAAGGTAAATGTTCTGCACAGAATCTGTTGTATCAATATTTAATACAGGTTTTAATGTATGGGTGACATTTGACTCTTTGAAGTGAAGGTGGTTGTAATATTGGGGAATGATAAATATGCATCAAATTTTATATAAGAACACAAAGAAAGCTGAGAAAATCCAAAAAATACTTTTTAAAGTATATTCAAGATCTGTTAAGAATATGCTGCAATGTAATTCTATAAGGTTAAAATTAATGGGTGTTTGCTTTGTAACTAAAAGTGAAATATTTGCCTCTAAACTGAAGATGAGTAGAAGTTGAATACAAAAGCTCTGCTAAAATCAATGTATTCAATCTTATTTTGTCACTTAAAAATAATCTTGGAACTGACACATGAAAGCATTTTGGGCTCACTTTCCCTCAGATTGTCTGATATCAAAGCAGCATTTCAGTGTCGATAATAACAGGAGAAATACTTCAGAGTTCTTCAGAGCAGTCAGGAGTGCCCTTACCTTCCCCAGAACCAGGCCTGTATGTCAGGCCTGGTTGATGGAGTCACAGAAGTGCTAAACATCTAAATCACCCTCTACCAGAAGTTGGAGGCTGAGGAGCGACGGGAGGCGGGTGGGCTGTTATTAAGACTGAAGTGGGGCTGTCGTTGACAGCGCTCATTCGCCAGAGAATGTCAGATAATATGCAGGCGGAGTATTTGGGAGGGAGCTGTGTCATTACTACAGGACATTTCTACCTGTCACGTTGACTCGGATTGTTATCCGAGTCAACCTGACCCACTTCACCACTTCAGTCGCCATGATGAACTTTTTTCAAGCGGCAACAGGAATAGAGGGCAATTTGGCACGACGGGCAAAGGATTTTGATTGATCTGACCTGGATGTGGGAAACAAAGCTACATGGAAGACGAGTTTTTCAAGCCAGGCTGAATATTCAGTCCTCTCTGCTTCCGGATGGATAGAAAACTACAATATGAGCACAAAAGACTTAACTTGAACTTTCCAAACACCACATTTTTCAATGTATCCAAGGCTTCACACACACACACACACATACGCACGCATGCACGCGCGCGCACGCGCGCGCACGCACACACACACACACACACACACACACACACGAAATGCATAATGCTAGCAGCACGTGCGCTGAACACCCACCTCCAATCTGGTAAATTAACCATGACAAATCTGGGTGGTTGCAGGCTACTAACAAGCAGTCCTATTCTAACACACAAACACACACACACACA
>BJFM01000097.1:71695-118663 GCA_016586285.1 Arothron firmamentum
CCCCCAAAAAAAAAACCAAACAAACAATAAAAGCATAATATAGACAAGCACAGGTCAGCTTTAACAAAAGGGAGATGAACAGCTTTTATTAAAATACAGAACTCAATTGATTTAAAAAATATATTAGCTGAAGTGATTTTTACATGATCAAAATAAATAAAAACAAAAAGCACCTTTATGTAAGAAACTAAGCATTGCAAACCAAAATGAGGACTCTGGTCATTCCATGAGGTTTTGTGGGTGTGGAGTTGCTCAGGCTCACATGTATCTGTTCCTGATGTACTCTCTGTACATCAGCATGTCGTCTCTGTGCAGCTGCCTCACCTGGCCCCTACCCGTTGTGACGTGGATCTGGAACTCTTTGCAGCTTTCTTCATCCACTTGTGGAGGAGCGATGGCATAGACGCTGTCCTCGGTGAAACAGGACACAGGTTCCCTGAAACAAATAGAAACGTCTTGTAAGACCATTAACTTCTTAACCAACTTTGCCAAGATAAACACTGCACTCCCGACTCAACAAGATGTTGTAAAAAAAACCTGTTGGAGTGCGTGAAAGAGCTCATCTACAACAGGCCTGTTAATGGAAGCAGCATGAGATACGTACTTTTACAGGAATTACTCATACCTGCATTGAAACTACCCTGGAAGTATACGCACTCAACCACTCCTATTAATCAATTCAGAAAACAAGGAGGCAGAAAATAGGTCGAAACCAACTGCAGTTTTCACTGTCCTTTTATTTAAAAAATAAATAAATAAATGAATAAAATTAACAGCCAACAGCATAACAGTCACATGTGTATAAAGTTGGCATCTGTTGTGTGCTATTTGGAGGTTTTTTCCCCCCAGGAGTTTTCCCAGTGACAGGTTGGTCATGTGCCCCTGACATTTTCACTGCTGCCCAACTTCTTAAATGGCCACTAGGGGGCAGCTGCCCAAACTTGCAAAAAAAAAATGAAGGCTGAGAATTCTGACATTACACACACACACTGACAAAGATGGAGTGTGAGTGAGTGTGTGCTTTTGACCTTCAGTTTCACTGATTCAATAAATCAAAATCTTGAATTCTAAACAGCCAATCAACTGGCCACCAGGCTACTGAAGGGCACACAGAGGAAAGCCATGCAGATATGAACAGAACAAATAAAATGTGGAAAAGCCTCGAGCTGGTACTAAATCTGGGACTGTCTTTATGCCTCCAAAGGACTGATCTGAATTCAGTTCCTACATCGGTACACATTTCAAAGGGAATCAACACACCTCAGAATTAAACAAAACTATTCAGGATCGTTTTAGATCTACCAACTGAGTCAAGCTCTCACTAGGAAGATGAAATACACTGACGGAGATGTGGATTGAGAGGTTCCTGCCAGTGGAGACCCGTTTGGGGTGCCATAACAACATCTCAGAATAGCACTATTACACAACACCTGGCTCACCTGCCAGACCTTGTGGACCTGATGTGAGGACAAAAGAAATGGACGGATGTGCTAATGAGACAAAAGTTGAAGGATGAAAAGGAGGCTCAAACTAAACAGAGGTCAGAAATTCCAGTTGAGCGAGTTCTGGCTGATTTGTGAAAACTGCACTCGTGTCTTTTATTTCAGAACTATAAATATTTCAGCCATATCTGAAATGTAATTAATAACTTGTTTCCACCAAACAAGAATGGAGAGATAGTTTCCAATCTGTTCATTCTTTTAGCATTAGCCATCCTCACTTCCACTGATACTTTACCTCCTTTAGGCTTTATAAAGACCAAAGCCTTATCCTTCACAGCTGCACTTTTTAAAATTAAATCTAAACATATTCTGGTTGCTGTAGACGAAACAGTATTTGAAGAGGACCACTGTGGTTCAGGTACAATCGCAAAGAAGACATGTCCACAGTGACAGGTGGAGCAGATACACAGAAAAACATTTATAGAAGGATACTGATGACACTCGTTTCTGAAACTCTAAGAGAAGGAAAGAGAGCAAGAAAGACAGAGTGATGTCGCTTATGCATCTTTGAGGCTGCACATTGCCAGACCACGTGTTGGTGAGTATAGAATGTAATGGAGGAAACGAACACATGTCCTGTGGTGGCTGGTTCATGGCTGTGGTCAGCAGGAAGGTGAGCTGATGCAGGGAAAAAGGGTTCGGATCCAGAAGATCAAGATTCAACAGTGCACAGCTAGATGTCTCCCTGGAGAGCACTTAGTGTGAGCAGCTAGGCACATTTGTCCCAAGGCTATAGCAAATGCTAAGTGGTTCTTCAGTATAAAAAAAAAAGGCTGGATTATAACAAACCAATATAACAACACAATGTTTATCATCACACGTGAGGGGGGATTATTGAGTTGGGGAACACGTTTTTTTTTTTTTTGCAATGTCACATGTTTTACTCACAAGCAGATGATGTTTGCCAGGTTTATGTGATCAGTTCTGTCCACTCGGTGCTGGCTTTCACCCAAACGTGCAAACCTGCAGAGGCAAAACACTAAATATGAAAAAAGTCGATATGTTGATTATATTTGTCTCTTTTATATCCTTTCTTCATGATGAAATCCATTAACAATCATTAATCTCTATTTGGTCAGAACAAATTTAAAAAATAAATGAGCGGAAAAAGCAAGTACTGTAACTATAAAAAAATCTAGGTTTTTTTCTTCTTTTTTTTTTTAAATCAAAGCTCTATCAGCTGAAGTCAGAGAGATAGGACAGTAACCCAGGTGAAACAATGAATATCCAACACGGTTGGATACAGGGAGGAAGGATAGGTGGACAAGTAGCAGTCTGTTCAGAAGCACTCCATTATTACCTAAAAAAAAAAGACCCACATCATCCTGAGGGGACTGTTGGCACCCACCGCTCACATGTCACAGTCCTCTCTGTCTTGGACAACAATTAAACCATTTTTCTTCACGACTGGCTAAATAGACGGTTGTGTGGAATAAAAACACACAGAATGTATAGACTGCTGCAAACTGCAGGACAAACATGCACTGCTGACACCATAAAACTGTAGCCAGACACTTTTCTGTTAACATAAACATGATGATTTGATTTGTAAGGTTCAAGGAGAGCCACTTCTGGCTCTGATACATTTTTTAATAATGTTAACAGACTGATTGTTCACACATGCAGCTCCTCTGGAGTAAACCCTGAAAAAAACAGATTTACACTAAATGTATGGTGTAAAATACATGCATATGTGGGCCCCTTCCCCTCACTACAACTACAAACATACATGGCCATGTATAGATTTTAATAAAGGTCCAGCAAAGGGATAACTGAAGTGTTGACTCTTCGCAAGACCTTTATTGATAGTTATGATTAGGGCTACACGATGCATCGTTTAACCATTGCCATCACAATGTGCAATGTTCACATCGCAGGATGTGCCATGTTCCTCTCTTCACTCCAAGTCACCATCACAGAGCTATATGATGAGGTCTAAGCAAAAACTCAAACAAACGTTACGGCACAAAATACTGTAAGTGGATTTCAGTGAGAGCTTCTGCGTTATCACCTTTCATAAATGAGCAGGTCTTTGTCAGCAGGCAGTGTACCCAGGTTGATTCCATAAGGCTCCTTGACAAATGGCTGCTGCATCTCCTGCAGAGGGCAAGAAGAAAACATATAAGAAGCGGCAAGCACACTTCAGAGTGAAAAGACAGGAGTCTTTGCTGCAGTTACACTGCTGCCACATCCCAATATACAACAACTGCACACAGGCGGTCATCAAGTACAGCTGCTCCTCTACAACCGATTCACCAGTTAAAGTGACCCAAGGAGGGGAATCTGAGAGACTGCTGATTATCGGTGTCTGATGAGGTGTTATCGTGATCAGAGACAGTGTCCTCCTAGGGTTCCTGCACATGGCACCCAAAGTTTACACAGAAAAAAATAACTGTAATAAACAAGATAAGTTTAATAAACTCAGGTAAAGCGAGCTCTTGTTTTTATTAGGACTATGATATCATCAGTCATCAGGCTAACATCTTTCTATCAACTACAACATTGCCATAACATAAACCACTCGAGACTGGTTATGTAACAGGCATGGCTGTAAGCTAATAAGCCATCTCTCTCCTTGACTGTTTTCTGACAACGCTACAACATGTAACATAAGGTATTAAATTTTCACTATATTTGTATTGATCTGAGCAGCACAGGGGAGAAAACAAATGAGGGGGCTTCCAGACCATGTCCAGCAAACAGCAGCTGTTAACACACACAAACACAGATCCGTTCGCAAAATCACTCTGTGGCACACATGCATTTGACATGTAAACACCTGCTTACATGTGCACCCACATGCAACACTTATCTGTCGCGCAAGTGCCCGCGCATATATTGGTGCTAATATGATATGAGCATGTGTAATTACATGGCAAACCTCATAATGATCTGATGTTTAAATATTTCAACAGTTTTCAGTTTTGCTGCCACTCTGGCAATCCATTCTCGGGGACAGGCTTGGAGGCAGCGGCACGAGACGCGTGAGCGCAAGCGCGTGCTTCCAACACGTGAGAACTCGCTGCCCAGCCCCGAATATTCATGACCAAGTTGTTGCTCCAGGCCCCCAAGAAGGGAGCCCAGAGAAAAGGTAGTGAGAACATGACATAAATCAAAAAAGGACAGTGATGGATGGATGGGGGGAGGGTGACACAGCCTTTGTGGTTAACTCTGAAAATCACAACGCACCCCCCTTGTTTTGCCTGGTTTCTCCTTTCTCCTGATACATAACAAGATAAAGGAAACACACAGCTGGTGCATGATGTACCGGCTGGAACATCAGCAAGTGTCGCACCATAGAACAATAAAACAAGGCTGCTGTCAAAAACAGGCTGGAACCTTAAGCTTCGGGGTTACGGTACCGGTCTGCAACCATTTTTCATTGATTTTAGTTCCCTGTCAGATTACCCTTAAAGCATTTGCACTTTGCTTGAAGCTGGCAGCCGACAAAGAACTGTGTCCATAGCATTTAATCCTCTGGGTGACAGTGAGTGTGTATATGAGGAGAGCAGCAACAGGCAGAGGGTGCCACACACCTGGAGGTGTTACACTGTCTGTCACAGGTGACATGGCCTGAAATGCACCTACAATTTCTTATATGACATTAACTCCCCTCAAAAAGTTTGCCAAGTGCTCCAAGAGAGTAATTTAAAGAGGTTTTAACATTGTCAGTGCATCACCTACTACTCATAGTAGCACTACTAGCAGTAGTAAAGGCCTGTCTGTAAAATGGATAAAATACTGTATGTTTCTTCTTTTTGTGAGGTCTGAAGTATAATATAGGTGTGGTTGCATATTTTTTAAAATTCACAGAAAAATAATGAGTTATGGGGGAAAAAACAGAATAATTACATAATCACACCTTTCTTTTTATTCCTAAAACCAACATGTGTCTTGCTCTTGTCGCAAGGCTGATTACTCTGCCGACTGACGCAAACAGAAAACATTTAGGCTGTTGAAACCAAATTTAGATGGAAAAGGTTTTTGAGGCCCAAAATACTAGTAATACCAGAAATAGGGGCAGGTGGCAAGAACATGTAATAGAAAATAATATTCTCACAAAGTCCTTATTAAAGGTTACTAATCATTGACTTATAAGAAGGTTAGGGTTACAAACCAAAAAGAGCTAAAATCCCATTTACTTAATTCATATGTTAATGTATTGATTTTGTGTAAATCATCAGAACTCAGGGTTTTCATACCTCTTGTGTGCGGCTGCTCTCTCCAGACTCGGTGAGCAGTTTGATGGGGGTAGAGCGCTGTGACATGGACGCGTCGTCATCGCGATCATCCTCCGAGTCATCCTCCGATGTACTGCTGATGGCCTCCTCGCTTGGAGGAGGCGGCGCGCTGGCTGCAGTCTTCCTCTGGAGCAGGGTCTCATCTTTACTGCTCTTGCTGCTGCCACATTTATAAAAAGCCTCAAACAGAAGTTACGCCTGAACTTTGAGAGCCACCAATCCACCGCAGCATGTAAACACACTCACCCCAGCACGGATTTCCCAGTTTCCTCTGGTTTGCGAACTGTAAATGGACTTGGGTCCACTCCCACAGTTTTAGGCATAAATTCCCTTAATAGAAACAAATCAGGAAAGCCATCAGCTGTTGTTGCCATGGCAATAACAGATGCAAAACAGCTCTCACATTATAAATAATTTAATAGACTAAAATAAAGGGGATGCAGTCTAGAACTTAGAGGATGTTTATTGTTGTGGTGGTCCTTCACCTCGCAGAGTTGGTCATGGCAATGCAGAATGTGTCGTCAAAGGAGGTGAGCTCATAAGGTCTGAAGAATTCTGTGTATGCGTCGATGCTCTCATCAAATCTGTTCACTCTCTTCACTTTGACCTTCTTCATGGTGTCCTCACAGGGGACTGGATCCAGAGGAGCACACACACACACAAGAAATCAGGCATATGATGACCGTCATTGTTCAAATGAGGCAAACTATAAGCTACCTAGAACTATTATTTGGTTTACAATTATTACTATAGGTTTATCTGCCACATATTCTGCAGTATTGCAAAATTTTGATTAAATATACTAAAGAGGTACCTTCATCATAGGGCACAGGCAGACAGGACAGGACTCCTTCTGACCACCAATAGGTATAGCTGGACAAACAGAAACATATGAAAAAACCTTCAGGAAATCTTCAAAATGGCAGATGTGTGTTCTGTAGGATGCACTTCTCCTCTTAAGACTTCAAAGAAAATTGATGTGGCTGGAATTCCTACTCTAGAATTTCCAAAAGCGCAGGTCTTTTATTTAATTCCACCAATTTGGTCGAATACAGTGAGAATGATTTAAGTGTGTGATGTGCTTCTTAGAACCTCCAGTTCTTTGGAAAGACCTATCCACTTGACTGACCTACCTTTATTGCAGTACATTATGCTTTTATAAACTGACTGCATTTGGCAGCCATCTGGCTTGGCCATTTCTAGAAACATGAAGGTAATGAAGAGTGGACAAAGGCTTTAATCGCACACACAGAAAGAAAGATTCTAACTAGTGTAATATTCAGGTCTGGAATATTTAGAGCATCACCACCAGAAATTACAGCTGGAAATACCCGGAAACATGTCCCAGTATAGAAATCTAGCTGTATGTTAAACAGCAGGGAGTAGTTATTCGTCAACCTCAGCTTCATTCTACATTCAATTAGAAGGTTGTTTTTTAATGAGAATAGAGAATAAATCATATCTGATGTATTATTACCCGATTACATACTATTAAAAAATGTTATTTATATAGTCAATTAGTGCAATACTTTTTCCAGATGATCATAATAAGACCTCTGTGTGAGTACACTCTCACCTGTGTCTGTCTTTGAGAAGAGTCACAGAGTTTTGCTGATGCAGGTAAAAGTCAGTGGGCAGCTCCCACAGGTGAGGCTTTGAATCTGATGGACTGAAGACCTGAAGGAACAAGTTGATGGCATCCTGCCTATCAGCATCTAAAAATAGGAGAGCAAGAAAAGAATAAAAGTACTCACGTATTGAATGGTAAAAGAAATCTGAGGAACAACGAGGAATGTCATGTACCCTGCGAGAAGCTTCATAGAGCAATCATTACTTCTGGTGTGGAACATAACATGTTCTATTTAGTACAATTTTCCTACAAGCTATCAGAATGTAATGATTTTTAGATGAAATTTAAAACACTGGCTTTGCTCTCTGTGAGAAAAAAGTCCCATTTGTTCCATTTTGTGCTGCATGTCATGTATTCATGCTTGTATGTATCTGATGTTTTTCTCTGAACCAGCACCCTGTAACACGTGTGTCTACACACAAGAAAGACACTTGTGAGCTTATCATGTGTTTTGCATGTTGAACCATTCATTGCTATTAAATCTATCCCCCAGCATTGAAGCCTTGTGCCACCTCTCCAACAATTATTTTAGATAATCCCAGGCTAGATTGGTTATTATTAAGGCCTTTTCTCCAAGTAATAATTAGCATGGGCCACCTGTTGTCTCACACACGTGCTAGAATTCATTGACAATAATCACGTATCCTGAGGCGAGTCATCGGACGACAGTAAAAATCTCAATAGAAACCCTTCACAAACCTCCCTCATTTCATAAGTACAAACACATTAACCTAATCTGAATGTGTCAGTAGTAGCAGTAGTAGTAGTGATATGTACACATGGATCGGATTTTTATTTGTTAGCATGACACTATGTAATCAGCTGTCATTCACAGTAGAATAGTTCGGGTTTCTCTGTCAGATTGTCCACTAATACTGGGTACTTGATTTTCTTTCTTGTTTTTTTCAGTAAATAGACTTTCTAATGTGCACGTGTCTGACGTACCTGAGAAAGCATTACTGTAGTAACGAGACAGCGTCTGCATGATGTCTTTGGAGTGTTGTGTCCAGGGAGCAATCTTACGGTAGGTTTTGACTCTGTGGACTAGCTGTGAGCCACCGTACTGCAAAGACAACGTGTCTCCATGGTCCTCATACAGCTCTTCAAACAACCTGCAATACAGCAGCACCATTAAACCAGCAGGGTTTGTGACAGATTGGTGTAATAATGGTGCAAGGACATGTGAAGGCGTTCAATCTGCAGATTTTCTGTCTGCAAAGAACTGTTACCAAATATTCAAAATTTCTCTCAATGATGCTGTTCATGCAGGTTGCATTAAAGTTAAAATCTCCCATGAGCAACTGACAAGTCAAGCAAGTGACGGAACTTGTTGACATAAACCTCAGAGAAAAGCTGTAGCAAAAAGTTCTTTCAGTGCATGCATATGTAGCACACAATGGATTAAATGCAGCATATAGATTAACAAATATTATGGCGCAATCAAGGGGATTAGGTTGGTTTTGTCAGCATATTATATTACATTACAGGGGTGAAAAAAAGTTTCTCATCTTTTTTCCGCCGTATGTATGAAGTGACAATACACAGCAGAGTACAATACCTCACACAGTCTGTGTCAAACTGAAGTTTAGGCTTATCGATCATTCCCAGAGCATAAAGCTGATAGGCCAGCGCACACTTCCCCACCATAAACTGAGCGGTGTTGGTCCGATCCAGACAATCCACGCAGTTGGTCCGCAGCACGCCGGTCTATAATTACAAAGATTGACACACTATTTTTTCAGAGTTTTTTGTCTTTCACTGCTTTTTTAATGATCTCAGGTGAATTCAAATGGGGGATTACTGCCATATTGTCACTAGCATAAAAGGTTTTTGCGAAAATCACAAAACCTTTCATTGTAGCATCTCGCTGTTTGTGCTGGCCTAGTTTTGCAGCTGAAGTAATGATGGAGGCATTTAAGACAAATGTGACTTCTATGACCAAGAATTTTCTTTGTGATCCTTTGCCTGATTCAAGTCATTACACTGTAATAACATAGCAAAAAAAAAAAAAAAATAGCCACAAATCTAACTAACATGTTGAAATTGTAACAAACAAAAAACCTAAAACACATATGAGCACCGAACACGTAACTTTAATACCTGCACTCGACCCCTTGCTGTTGTGTGCCCACCTAAATCTCCCCACCTGGAAAAAAACAATGCACTTAATGTAAAACAGGGTTATATTTGCGTAGTCATTTGCAGATACATGTATACAGGTCAGAATTCCACCGAGGCCCATTTAATGGTCTCAATAATACTTTTAGATAATATTCCTCAAACAGTCACCTGCGCTATTAATGAGAAGAATGGTATCAATCAGATTTCAAGACGCTTGATTAAACAATTACTGTCTTCATTATTAAATAAAGACACAGATTCCATCAACTGCCCAGGCAGCGAAAACATGAGCAACAAATTGGGCATGGTTTTTTCAGAAGTTTTTAAAATACTGTTTAATTTCTGTGTAAAATAAACAGAGAAACTCATATTTGTAGTGAAGAGAATCGAGCCTTTATAAACTTACAACTCTATAATAAGGAAAATAAAATGTTAACAAATCTCTTGACTTCATTAGCCACAAAATAATTAATGCATGTGAAAGTTACATGTGAAATATTCATTAAGTGCAACTACAGAGCCAGATGAGGGATTGTCTGCACATGTGATTTTGTGTGCATATATCTGAAATGAGAGTAAATTACAAATAATGTTGCAAAGTGTTGGGTAACACAGAGAGGGTAATAAATACTGGCCACACTGTGGTAGTTGGGTTATGCAACAGAATGTTAATGTTGGGTGAAGGCAATTAAGATGCAATGTTGAAGTCGTGCGTGGAGCACATGGACGACAATCTTCTCAGCACGTTAGCAGAAAAATGTCAGTGGCGTAACTGCCATCAGCCACAATTTCCATTAGGAAGGAATAGATGCAGAGTTTGAAAAGAAAGCAGCATCAATAAATGTATGATTCTGAATATGTATGAACAGAATAATGCATTAAAAACATCCCTTGAGTTAAAAATTTTCTTTTAGGACAATTGAATCACAATGATACTGAAGTTAAAAATCTGATCCAAGTGGTTCTCTCTGAAGGATAAGAAAAGGCTCACCGGTCATCTGGCCTGAGCGTATGACAGTAGAAGTCACAGCGGTTGATGAAGAAACCCGTTCGCTTCACCACGTTCTCTGCAATCATACCCAGACGGTCCAGCACATTGCACAACTTACTGAGAAAAAAAGAAGAGAAAAGAGCAGTCAGTTCTACCCTTAAATATGTTTCAGGTGTTTGACACAACTGATCAATGATCTGATGGTTGATTCTGTGGGTGAGATAGGGAAATTGTATTGAAAGTGTATTTTGTAGAAATATGACAGTGAAAGCTGCTGTATATCCGACACACTGCTAAGTAGACTGTCTGAACCTCTTGGTGTAGCGGGCCATGTCCCAGGCGATGTAGTCAATGCAGTTTTCTGGAGGGAGGAACTGGTTGAGGTTGATCACAGCTGGGTAGAGCTCCTCACTCAGAATCTTCTCGTGTTTCCTTTTTTCACGCTTCTGTAGCGAAACAAAAATACAACCCAAAGTCTATTGGTCTGGCCTCAACATCAGTCCCTCCATAGCACTCACTTTGTTGTCCATTTTCTAAACAAAGCAATGAACCATCTTCAGGTTGAACTTCAAGCCTCACCACTTCTGAGGTTGACTCCAGTAGACATTTATTTGTGATGTGCTAACAAAGCGCTGTGAGTGTCCTTTATAAAATGTATGAACACCGGAAAAAAATGGACAGCAAAAAAATCTGCACACACATTCACACATGTCAGAGCTGGACATATGGTATGAATATATCCTTCTGAACCCATGTTTCTGGCTTCTGCATTAATTTGGGTGAAAGTTTCACCTTTTCACAAAAGGCAATTACCGTTGAAAAATAAACAATTTGAATTTATTTCACTGATAAAACTGTTTTGAATGAGTTAAATTTATATTCAGCCATCAAATCAAACAAGTTGGCTGGCTGGAGAACTGATTCACATGGTTGGCCATGTGCGTTTTCACTTTTCCTCACATGCGCACAGAAACAAACCGACTCACAGCAGAACACTATGCCAATCCCAGAGGTGACACCACCATGGAGAGATGGACTGTAATGATGTCATGGTTAATTGCCAATTCATTTTCTGTCTCTCTGTTCTGGTATAAAAGAGTGTATAAGCTGGGAGACCCCCTTTACTCCCCACAGTTTCCACATATCACATGGCTTCAGCTTGTGCAGACCATCGAGGTCTGCGATTGGTCTCTCATCTCAGCGCTCCCCATGGGAGAGACAACGTGAGCCTGAAACTCAAGCCACAGAGTGTGTCCATGCGTGCGCATGCCAAAAAGGCAATAGATGCATTACCGGATGACAGAATGAATTTTAAAAATGATGTTTAATAGCAGGGTTCACATTATTGACAATACACTAACCTATGCTGCCTTTTCTTGGCCTTTTGTTTTGTATCTTTCAAAGGTAAAATATAAAATCTTTCAATCCTTTCCAAGCCTTTTTCAAATTGTTTATTTAAAAATAAATCTCTATTTTACAAGTTATAATTTTAGCAACTGCCAAACACCAGCCACTGGATTTATCATTACTGTAGAAATCTCCATAGTAACAGATAATCCCTCAATTGTGGATCGTTAACTGAAGTGATCCCCCAAAAAAGCAGAATTTTTTTAATTGACTTAAACGTTCCAAACTGATCCAGATGAGAATCTCCTTTATTACTCATTCAGAGTCATTTACAGTCTTAATATTTAAAACATATTGCGGTTCACAGGTTTCTAATGGTGTTCTTTATCATCAACCCTTTCCACTGTAGATTCATAAATCCATGTAAAAATCAAATCATGCTGATGTGCTGCGTTTAAAAAAGAAGCTTCGGTAGGTGTGTATGTGAGTTACCTTGACAAGGTTAAGGATGATGATGGGGGAGCCGAAGCGCTGCAGCATCTGGTCAAAATGGAGGCCAGCGACATGTGCGTATGGGTCAGCTTGGTCCACTGGAAGTGAAATGGAAATTTTTTACATATATGTAACAATATATATAACAGAAAGCTACACCAAGCAGATCAGACTATGCAGAAAATCTGACGCATAAAATTTTCACACTAAAACACTGTAATCAAGAAATTGTATAATTGTGTAATTAATGCCTCCAACCCCTGTGACTTACCATGACCCTAGACCGATAAAGAGAATAAAAAGGGATTCTGACAAATAAGTGAGCTTTTCAGTGACAACATTCAAGTGAAGCAGGAAAGGAGACAATAATGATACAAAGAGGAGCACTAAACACAATGTAATATCAACAAATACTTATCTAACAATGACCCTTAACACTCAAGCAGAGACAAAACGTTGGAAGATGATACTGTGGTTGCAATCACAGTCCATCACCTCAAACTGTCCCTTAATGCTTTTGACCTACTTCCATGTCATTGTATGCAAGCCCTGTTAAAATCAAACTGACATTATAGCTTCAGTAAAAGTGGCTTTTGTATGTGTTTTAAATAAACCAGAGTACTCTCAGTCAGCCCATTCTGCACCCATAAAATGCAAGAATAATTATTAGAAAGGAAGAAGTGATTGAAATGATGATCTTTCTGGGAGACAGGCGGCTCAAGTAATCATGCAAAAGCATCTGACTGGATAAAAAAACATTAAGCCTTGATTGTAAAAATCCAATTATGTCCTTTTTATAAGGCGTTGGCTGAGAAGACTATTGTATTTTAGCATCTAAAGATGGGCTCCTTTCAGAGGAGACAGAACATGCTGAAATCGTCTGATCAGTAACGACATGGTCTTTGACTTTTTGTAATTCACAGAGTAATTAGCAGCCAGGAATTAAAGTGATATTAATCTTCTCATCCAAATCACAACAACAAGGCATGCAAGTCAACTTCATGAATGTTGAATTAGTCTTTCAGCACACTGTACTGTAGATGTTGACACTGACAAAAAGGCTATTAAAGCATCATTAGAGTGGTGTTGGTATTGGCAATAGGTGTGTGATATTTTATGCAGTGGTGTGGCTTTGAGTCGTTTTACTAGATTTAATGAACTTTCACTGGTGAAATCTGAAATAGGAGATTACAAGGGCAACATTTTCAGAAATGTCAACAAAGAAAGCCTTTAAGGATCAAGATGCAAGCAGAACAATAACCTAAATTTATTATAGAGGGCCAGAGCGCATCCCCATTGCACAGGTAAATGCTACCTGAGGATAAACTAATGGGCAAATAAAGTGAAAAGGAGATAAGGGTATAATACTGGCATTGTATGCATGCAAATGCGCGCACACACACAGCAGAGGCACACATGCAGAGCAGTCCTTACAATGTCATTATTCTGAAAGATCTGACAACCTCTTTCAATCCGGGATTTGATCTTGCTTATAATAAGCAAGGACACAAACAGTAGATGAGAAGGGTGGGGGGGGGGTGGGGGGGGGGGGTTATCCTGCCGTCACCTGTTACATTTTTTTTTCACATTTGGCTGCTGCCCCAGTAGTTGAGAATGATGCAGGTTTTCCAATTACATACCGTCTTCAGTGTCATAAAGAAGGACAGCTTACCCACTCCAAAAGAATATGTTACTCTCATTCATTTGTTCTCTTCCATTATGTACAGGCTCAGGAAGGAAATAATCTCTGTTTGAATTCAATGTATATGTGTGTGTGTACACACATTCACACACACACACACACACACACACACACACACACACACACACACACACACACACACACACACACACACACACACACACACACACACACACACACACACGAGCATGGAAGTAATGTAAAACCTCAGAGACATAAAGATGCCTGTCGGGGTCTTACATCGTATCGGGGGTTTGGGCATCATGGTGGAAATATCCTGTGACCAGTAGAGTGGAACGGAACCTCGCACCTGGACGTAGGAGGAGTAGCTCCCTGCTGTGAAAGACATGACTGAAGCGTCATGGACAATCTGCTCCGTCTCAACCTCGTTAGCTACATCCCCCTTGGAGATAAGGATGAGGGGGAAAAAGGGTGTCAATTCCAAGACCTTCACTAGGGTGAAATCTACATTTCAAACTGTCACTCTTAATCACACACACTGCAAAAAAAAAGGGTTCTCGGGGAAAAGCAATCAAGAGGAGAATGATATTTTGATTGTAATGGTAAATTCAGGCATCACAAAAGGATTCAGTCATCGACTTAATATTAACTTTAATGTTATAGTTGACACCATCTGGGAAATGCAAGCTTTATGAAACTGTCAGGGATATTCACCAAAATCCCTGTGGACTAAATGGAAACGTTTAGTTTGAAGCCTATTTAGAATAATATTTGACATCACATGGTTAGATTACCATCAGAATAATCAAATGCAATTATATTAATTAGAGGCACACAAATTAGCTTTCAGTTTCTGCACCAAGGTGCACACTGACTCTCTGCTTCCAGCTCAGTGTTTTACTTAAACTGAATAGTGTAACCGTTACTTTTCTTGTTAGAGAAGGTCAAACTGTCTTTTGCGAAGGCCAAACATGATGAAATGGTACAATAAGAAAAATGAATAAATAATTCAATGTTTATTCTTGGCATTCAACACAAGAGTAGGAAAGTTGAAAATTGCTAAGCTTTATATTAGGAGGGTCGGATAAAAGGAAAATTAGTTCCTCATTTCTGCTCCTGCGCACTCCCCAGACACAATGCATCATCAAGCAGTAGGTAGCGGGTCAAATCAACCCCAATGTGATAAACCTGAATCATCTCAATGGCACACAGCCCAGTCACCACTGTCTGTCACTGCTGTACCTCACAGTTTGCACCTCTCTTCAGAAAACGAGTCCCGGCAAATTTGCTGGAACGCCTGGCGATGAGAGTGATGTGGACAGGTCGGCCATAGATCAGAAGTTCTGGTTGGTTGGTAAAGGAGAGTTAATGCTAACAATGCTAATAAGAATTTCACCTGCCCGTTATGGATGGCAAAACATAATCAATCACATAAGACAACAAAGGAGGAAAACAGAATTCAAGGCCAAAAGGTTTTTAGTTATTTTCTACTCAAGTGTAAAACCCAGTGATGTCATTAAGTTCAAAAGTGAAGTGCTGATATTAGAAAAGTGCTCTTGATTTCGCCTGAATGATAGAAGGGCAGCATATTTTACAAAAATTTGATTTATACAGAGGAGACTTGATGGTGAATAATTGAAATCCAAACCCAAGGCTGAATTTTACTGCCATAAATCAGAATGTTTGTTCAGCTCTGCAGCAGAAGCCAATACATCAATGGTACAAAAGGCTCAACTAATCAAAGGGGAATGCATCTTTGAGAGTCTAATACTAACCTCTGATCATTCTGACCGTCTGTCAAACTGAATTTATCAGTTAAAATATTCCACTACACTAAATGTTTAGAATAAATCAATAATGGTTGACATGTTGTGCCCAATGCTGTTGTGTTTTCCTTTGAAATTAAAGATGGAGAGTGTAATGATCCTCTGCAGTTTGATGATGGGGGACATACAGAGTCATCCTACAGCTCAATGGTCAAATAATAAAAAAACAAGGTTGATACATATGATACAGATGTTATTAAGGCATATTGCCACCGAGATAAAGGTAAACCCCAAAGCGGTGTGTCCTGATATTAGCCAGACACATGGGAAACAGAGCTGAAAAGGATACTTGACTGGCCACAGAAGCCGTGGATGATGTACATGAGCCAATCTTGGTGCACAAAGTCCTTGACTCGTTCCAGCAGCTTCCCATTCCACACGTACTTGTAGTACGGCTCGTTCCTGATGCCATAAACCACTGCAGCAGAAGAGCAGGGACACATAAAACCTCTGGATCATTTCATTCTTAGGGCTCAAATGATCAGAAAACAACAAATGGAAAGTGGAGGTGACACTCAGTGTGGAACAAGAGTATATTAGGAAACATTTGTTTTACACTGCTGTCACGGGGATTAAGCCCATGTTATTGTAATAAAATCTACATGCTGTGAATAACAGGTAGCAAATTAGCTTAGCAATAGCAATATTACTGATGGGCCAAGAAAAATATAGATGTGTTTATACTCAAAACTATTAATCCATGTCAGTATACAAGTGCAGAGACTATATTTGCTGTTGGGTACAAAATGCAAAAGTAAAGTTAAGCTTTGTTAGTGAGTCTGTTGTTGGGCTCACTTTGTGCAGGTAAACCCTCATCCTCAAAGATGTCGAAGCTGTCCGGTTTGCTCCGAGTCTGCACCTCCTCCTCAGTTGACGATGGCGGCAAGGTCCACAGTTCGTAGGGCCTCTGCAACAGAGTCAAGTTGTACTGCAGCGAATGGCTCAGGTCGTAGCTGTAGCTGCAGGGCACAGAAGGACGATCATGTCAAACAGAAGCTGGACTGTTCAAAAGGGGATGCACTTGTAAACAATTTCATCACACGTTAACAACTTTACAGGGGGTATACGAAATGCCAAAGGGTATAGGTATACCAAGTAAATTCTGAGGTATGCCAAATAAATTCTAAACGTATGATGTGATAAGTGATAAATGACACCACCATTGTACAGGAGGAGGTAAGACTCCTTACCTAAAGTAAAAGTTGCTGGACAGATCAGCATTCTGAAAAATTCGCACATATCTAAAATAGCAAAAAGTCAGTTAGTTGTAAACATTCAGTATAATTCTTTACATTATTGTTATTGTAGCATTAACATGAGTGCATATCAATCATCCAATTATTGCAAAGTGAAAGCAAAACAGAATCTAAATACAATGATCATAATACTCAAAAAAAGCAGATAATGCTGACACACAAAGCTGCTCTGATGAGAAACTCCTTCAGAATGTGAGAATAAAAGGCCATGTGACCTTACCTTCCTTCATCAGGGTGCGTAACCCTGACTGAGTCATTCGGAATGTAGATCATACTTGTGTCCTCAATCTTGTAAATGGAGTGGCCGCCAATATCGGCCACTTTTCTACGCTTGGTGATCAACACAATGTAGTATCCCTCAAGGAAACGCACAAATCCTGTCACGTAAACAAAAAAACCTTAAAATAGCCTCTGCCTTACATGTTTATTTCCCTCGAACAAGTTTTCACAATTATGAGGCTTATAAAAATAAAGATTTTTCATTCATTTTTAGGCTGATAAATCTTTTGTCTTACCTTCTGCAATCAAACAGCTCACTCAGAATGCATTCACCTAACGAGCTAGAGAGATCTGTTTTAGCTTCGAATATGTCATTTTACCTTCAGTGGGAAATTAAATACAGAAACCCGCGCAATATAGTCAATGTTGCCTCATCAGGGCCTTTAGAGATACATAATAGGTTTAGTAAGACACAAATAATAAAATGTTAGAACTGAAGCTAAAACGCAGAGAATAAATAAAAGAAGCACTGTTGATCACACTGATCCCCTCATGTAAAGCTAATGATACGAAAAAGCTTATGAAACTGCTGATGGGAGAGTTTATCCCTGCATAACTTTAAAAATCCACATCCTTTTAGCATCCATGTTCAACGCTTCCATTGCAGCTTTGCCAACTACGACATTAGCTTGATGTGCTTTTTTCAGTGAGAGATGGGTCAGGCTGACAAATGGATGGGAACAGAATGAGAATATATACTGGATAATCCAGTAATAAACACACAGGATTCTCAGCTGCACTGTACCCTTGCACTTATCACACAAAACGGTGACTTCAGTGAGCACACACTTCTAAAAAAGATGAAATCAATATCTCGTTTATTGAAGGAGGCATCGAAGACACAGTCTATGTCAGTGTGACCGATCTCTTCTACAGTGTCAACAATGATCCCGACTAACATAGAGGTGATGCCCTGAGAGAAGCTGATACCATACCTCTCTTTCGCTATACAGATTCACATCCACATTTGGACCACGCTAACAACGAAGTGGACAGATAAATTGGTCGATAAGTTGGACCGCACTTGGTCAGAATGTCACATAAAATATGTTCAAGAGTTCCTGAAATTTAATTGCATGCAAAGCAGTAAAAAAAAAAAAAGACATAGAAACACAAAGCGCATATGAGTACATAATCTTCTACATTTAAACCAGATCATCAGGGTTTTTTCTCCCCCCACTGTAAGCATAAGAATATAACACTCAATATAGGTCAGTATTTGACCACTGATCATTCGGCGCAAATGTGAAATTCAAAACTCTATAAAACCAATTTATTAACATCTCAGCTTCCAGAGTAAAAACCGAGGGGGTATAGAGTCGCAATCAGTAAGATAATCTTCTGACAGACGCACAGCAAGTGGGACAGCATGTGTAACCCTGTTCAAGAAAACTTACAATACCTTGTCTTTGGCTCTGTGGGCAATTTTAAAATAATTATTAGACAAATTTATTCAAACGTTCTACATTTAACAACATGGCCCTGAAAAATTTTAACTTAAATTCACTACATAGAACTCACATATCTCTACACTTTATCCTCTAGAAATTAAAAGAGCACATATACAAAAAATCTCCTTGATGCCTATGATTATTGAAGTTAAATTAAAAAAAAAAACTAATCAATTTGAGCCAAATTTCTACATGGAGAAAGAAAGCTGAAGGGTTGTACTCACCCACAATTCCATAGGCTGTGACAGCCCTGGACAGACCAGACAGACCCTTTTGGCCAATCTTGGTGCGGTTTCCCAGGTCCAGACGGCCCAGTAGTTCTCGAACTTCTTGCTGATTGTACACATGCTAAAACAACAAAATTCTTGATGTTTCAGAATTACAGCACCTTTCAAATGCTGCTGCATTTTAATGTGAAGAGAGAATGCAATTCCTTCTCACAAACAAGACTCTTGCTCAGGGAACATTTCTGGCAATCAACCACGCAGGCCTAATTGATAATCCGTTTACATCTGACAATGAGGTCTGGATTAATCTATGTCCCCCAATTTCTACAAAGGTAATTCAATTGATTCTTAATAAAAACAAATAAAACAAAAATGGATTAGCTACAATTAAAATTTGTCCTTAATTCATGTAATAAATAAATGCTCTACTGATTTTTCTACTTTTCCTGTTACATAACACAAACAAACCCACCACCCTGCAATTCCACAGCACATTTAGAATATGTTTCACTATGCCAAACAAATGAGAAGGTTTCCTGAGGTCAGTGTTACAGCAACAGGAATGAGCGTGCGGGAGTGATGAATATATAGTCATGGATACTTCATATCAACAAACATATCGTGAACATAATCACCTAATCATCTACATAACCAGACAAATCAGATCCCAGCTCATAGATCCTGCTAATGAGGAACAGAGGAGAGAAGGACTGGACTCAGCACTGATCGGCAAAGCTGTCACGTCCAATACACCAGGGACAAGCTGAGTGATTGTACAATTCTACCCCGAGTGCGGGCTACTGTATTACATAAGCCTTTACATTAGCAGTGTGCTAACTCTGCTGTGCTTACCTTATCATCAATTACGACGAGGTCCTTGGGTTCTGTGCGGTCAATCTTCAACACTCTGTGCTTGGTCTGCGCCTGATTGGTCCCAACTAAAAAGTACCTCTGTCAAGGCAGATGCAGCACAAAAGGAAATGCGAACACAATTTATCATGGATTCTAAACAATATAGGGATGAGTGTTTGGTCATGACATTTGGTCATATTCAGATTGTACAGTGTTTTGTTGGAACACAGCAGCATAAAATGCTTTTTTATACAAGAAAAACTAGACAGAATGATTTGTACTAAAATATAACACTCCATGGGGCCCAGCTATCCTGGTTTGCTAAAGCCTTTTTTTTTTTGTATTATTACTCTGCTGCCAAGTACAGACAGACAGATCCAGGAGATGATCTGTTTCATATGCTATAAAAGGTCCAGCACACATGAGCACATCATATTCGAACAAAAGCCAAACTGAAAAAGTTGTGAAAACTTGTATCCGCCTCCTCGTGTCTTTTTTTTTTTTTTTTAATTGAGTCATTATTCCCTGAACAATGGATTTGAGTGTGCCTTAACTCTTTCTTCCAACAGAGAGTATGAAATAGGAACCTGATGTGTCTGGACTGTCCAGAATCACTGGGCCTGAAACCAGCTTCGTCCCGTATTGCCAATGAAATGTAAAGGGTATGACATTATGACAGATTGGGCACAAGAAAGAAACCCCTACTTTATCCAAATGTATTCTAAAAATGTATAAAACATATTACAATCTCCTTTTATATTCAAAATGTTCACTGCTTAAAAAAATTAATTAAAGAAACCTTTATTAAAAAAGGTTATAGAAATTTAAAAAAATTATAGAATCAGAAGAATTTAAAAATGTGGGATATTGATCTGAGCTCTTGTAACAGATGTGAAAGGGTCTGGAGACAGTGTGGAAAATGTTACTCAGCAGTACATGTACACCTAAAGTAGAGCGGACATTCCTTTGAGGACAGTCAAGTATGCGTACTGGCCAGAGAAGATGGCTGTTTTGAGAGAGGTGTCAAGGAAGTCATCCGCGTCAAGTTGGGAAAAACTTTCTTGAAACAGAGATGGTGGACTAAGGCACTTTCTATCACCCACTTACAATGCAGTCCTTCACTCTTTCCTTCAACGATCTAAACGTTTCACGACACCTGGTGACTTATCACAAAGGGGAAGCACCCAAATGAAACTAGGTCAACGACCCTGCCAACAACTCTCAGGTGACCACCCAAATCATTAGCATGCTAATGGTCCACAAGCACTATATTTTCAAGCTCTGCTGCTAGCTAATTTAGAACTGAAGATGCCTTCTGGAGAGAAGGCATAAAGACTTTGAGGATCAACCTCAACAAGTCCAGTTGCTCACAAAGATCTAACCTTGGAAAACATTATGCTCCCTGTAACATTGATCTGCAGGAGCAGGTAGGTGGTGGTCTGAGGAGGCATATCCATGGAGGGCTGCACAACCGCTACAGAACCTTGATTGCCCACTGTCTGATTGACCACTGATTGGATCCACTGTCAGACCCTACGTGGGTCAGTGTGCCCTGGGCTCATCATGATGCACAACAACAACTGGCCTTATGTGATGAGAGCATGGAGACAGCTTCTAGTGAAGAAAGGAATTGATACTACTGACTAAATTTAAAAAACAGCACTGGGACATTATGTTTTGCTCCATCCAACAAGGTTAGATTTGCACCTGAGCATGTCTAGAACCTCAGTGGTGCCCTGACCTAGGAGGGGATACCCTAGGTCCTAGGGTGTCATCCATTGTCTTATTAGGAGCATGCCCCAATGTTGTCAGTCACGCGCAGAAGTAGGGCTGCTGGGGACTATACAAACTACTGTTTAGCATTTCGTGTTGCTGCAAAGACAGTGTCTGCAACATCATATTTTCTCCTTATGGGGTGTCTTTATATTCAGCCCTCTTTAATTTGACAACATTAATTTCCATCAAAAGATGATTCCGCCTCAACATTTTTCAGTCCATATCAGCATTGATACACAATGTGTTCTTCTCCATTGACCTCTGATGTGTTCCAAAGTTTTACTTCATCTTTTTTGTGCAGGCTAGTGGCAATGATTTAAAACTATATACTTTAATGCCATCTAGTGTTGTCTGAATATAATAGCAAATGTCTAAAGGCAAAATGTGTTTTCGATAGTTGACAACAGGGTTTAGGTAACGACGACAGTGACAATAACGTCTGTAGAACTAAATGAACTTACGGCTCTGGTTTCATACAAAACCATCCTCTGGATCCCGCTGATGATACCTGCCGACTGATGCATTGTAACTCCAATTGTCATAATCCAGAGGAAACAACACAAGAACTGCAAATGCGAAACAAAAATACATAATTCTGGCACAGCATTTAAATATATATCTTAAAATCAACCTCAGCATTTGTCAGCAACTAAATACTTACCGTTAATTTAGCTAGCTAACTAGTTGCGTTAGCCATAACCCATCGCCGGAAATGATAGAACGTATTTCTTTGGTCATTCAACTTTTTGGGTGTTTTATACTTGAATTCAGTATGTCTCCAACAAATACTTACGAATTTTTAGACAGTAAATAGCAAAAAAACAAAACAAAACAAAACTGTTTAAGTCAGGTGACTGCCGTGAATTAACATGAGGAGCTCGTGTCACCAGATACGGTGTCTTGCTGGGACATAATTCTTAAAACCAAATGCGATTCAAAATGTGCAAATGCAGTTACTGTGATTATAGTTTGAAAACAAAGATTTTTAATTGGACAAATACGTTTTAATTTATTTTAAAACAAAGGTATGGAATAGTGAAGTTATAAGGCAATAATCCCGTCATATAAATCAAATATGGTAAGCTTACTTGTTTTTGCTATGTTAATTGCTATGGTGACCGTTTTGGGCAACACTACGAAACATTAGATACCTCCAACTCATTTCGACAATTTGCTAAAGACCATATTATTAGAAAGACCAAATGAAACATAAATGAATTGGTAAGTATGTAGCAGTGACAATATGTAGGCTCATAATGTGTTGTACAGTATTTGCTAAACTCGTTAATTTTCTCGATACTTGACCAGAATGCTAGGACAGCCAGATGAATTAAAGAAAGAATGTCTTCGTGCAAAGCTCACATGCTTCATAGTCGGATAATTTTAATTTTTAATTTCTCCACAGGCAGCCAAGATTTTGACTCTGTTTTTCTCTGTGTAGGTGTCGGTAATTTAAAAAAAAAATTATAAAAAATTGAAATGAACCATTATTCTGGATTAAAATATCTCAATATAGTTCCAATAAGTGAGAATTCTTTGATCCATAAACCAACATCTTTTGTTAACCAGATGAGCTTTTTTGAATAGGGACCCATTTTTGAAATAAATATTGCTTTTATTATCACTAATGGCAATAGTATGTTAATGTTGATATTAACAATAATGATGATAGAAATACTCAAACAATAAAAACTTTCAGTTGTAGGCCACTGGAATGACATTTTTATCCAGTGTTTAAGACTGTTAGGTGTTAGGTGTTTTTCTCTTTTCTTCCTTTTCTCTCTATATATTGCATTTATGTTGTTAGTTAAAAGTAATTTACTTTTACATTCCTGGCTGTGGTTACCATTTAATCTCAATAACCAAATGTTCTTTTCTTTTTGTGTTGCATACTGACATACATACATACAACAGCATAATGTTTTTGTAATCTATTGTTTTAACCAATGTTTTTATGTGGACCCACAGCTGTTTGCTGTGGCACCAACTCATAGGGATCCTTAAATAAAATCACATCAAAGGTCAAAGGAGCTTTGATTCAATGCAAGATAAACATTACAGCTGTCTTACAACTGCCCTGTGTATCACTAACGATTAAATTCAACCACAGACATCAACTATGAAAACAAATACAAAATACAAGGTAAGACACTGGCAATGCCTCCTCCAAAGCCATCAATATCATATTTTGAATTTTCTTGCACGCAAGGATCTGTTGTTTTTCCGGGCCTGACAGGAAAGGCAGCCTGGTTGTTTAGTGGACAGCCTGATTGAAGATGAAGTAGAGATACAATATCTTCATGCAAAGCCCACATGCTTCATCATAGTTGGAAGACCGGTACTTTTAATATTTCTTTTATTTCTCCACAAACAGACACACATATATTTGACACTTCTGTTTTGCTTTGTGACAGGGTGTCGGTAAATCCACCTTGGCTAAAAGACTAGCGGAGTCCTGGAACTGTAGACTAATTGATGGTCAGAATAGTTGCTGTATTTTTGCCCATTTCACATTTTAGTTAAATTCAAATAATTTACCTCCCATTTTATAATGTTTCAGATACAAATTTGCTCATGACACACATTAAAAATGAGTCGAAAGAAGGCATTCAGGTAAGTATTTCGTAAGTCACATTGAGTAAATTGTTGTTCTTTTGACTTTCTAAATAAGTTTATAATTTGTTTTTCTTTTTTTCATTTCAGCTCTTGAAGATATTATCTGAAGGGGGGATTGCACCAGAAGAGTTGGTACTTAAACTGATCATTGCCAGGCTGAACTCACCAGATATTGACCACTATGGTACATTTTGTAGCACTGTTTTGGTCAAAAATACAAATATGCATTGCACAACACAGTCAATTTAAAACACCCCAGAAGATTGATAATACCTTTGACACAGTATTTCATACCACAGGATATGTCCTCTGCTGCATGCCATTCTTGTCAGAAGAATGTATGAAGATTCAGGAGCAGATTGATCTGATTAAAAACCTCAGATTACCACCTGATTTCATCATTAACATTAAGGTCATACGTGCATATTTTGCATTTGATCACTGTGCAACTATTTCACTCTGTTCATTTTAAAATGAGATAGAACATTCAAGACAGAAGTTGATATTCTGGCATGACCAATACATAACAATCTTCTAACAGTGTGCAGACAAGGATTTAGTCAACAGGCTGTCAGGTTTGAAGCAGTGCCCAGAAACAGGGCGGCTGTACACCAGGAATCAATGGAACCAAGATGAGCTTTCTAGTCGAAAAAAACGCAATGATGAAGAAGTGGAGGATAAGGATGAGCAGGTATATTTGTTTATCTTTAGCTGCTTTCTTGTTTATTGTGTTATTTATATTTTGCCCGATCCTTACCATTCATTACGTACTTTTCCATTTAATAAGAAAGGTCACTGTTAATGTTACTGTTGTCCATTGTTTGTTTACAGGGTCCAAAAGTGGAATTTAAAAAGCGTATTTATGACCAAATGGTATGGTTACCAGAAAATTTGAACCGAAATGCCATGGGTCGAATCAATACGTATAAAGGTAGCACACTGAGACTGCTGGAGGTGAGTTATCCAGTCTAAAACACTGTAAAATTAAGAAAGCTATTTGATTAATTGATCAGAGAAATAATAATTTGCTATTTTTAGGACTACATAGCAAAACACCACCCTGTTTATATGTTGGAGCTGGATGGAGAAAACACTCCCGAAGAGCTGCTTTCTGTAAGACTAAAATGCAAATCGTTCATCGTGATACGTCCTGTTATGTTGTTGCATCAGCCTGCTGCCAGGTCTTAGCTGTCCGTGAGAGGCATCACTGTCTATGACTTCAGTATGGAACTTAAATTGCTCATTTCTGTCTGCAGTCTGTGATGTTCTATTTAAGTTCCATGGCATTAAAGCCTGCGTCTGTCCCAGTCCTCCTCCAGCAGCCTGATGATGAAGAATTGCACGAAGATATTGACACGGTCTGTCAAATACATAAAAACAAATCTAAAAACATATTTTGTGATCTCATTGGAAAAATAAAAATAACTCATTCTCAATTAAACTGAAAATTAAACTGACTTGCTTCTTTTCTAGGAGGCCCTACTAAGATATATGAGCACCTTAAAGATTGTTGCCCCTGGCTTTTCATGGAGAAGAAGCCGCTGGGCCCACATTTGTCCCGTTGCCTTGAAGGAGGGCAGGATAATTCCTGGCATACCTGAATTCTCTGTAGGGTATGTGATGCCGGATGACAAATAATTCTAAAATTCAATTGTGAACGGCTGAAAAGATTAAAACTTTGTCTTTGTTCCCACACTGCAGTTTCAGGGACAAGTTGTACATCATCTCATCTCAGGAGGCCTACAAGAAGTTTAACACGAACCCTCGAACATACTTATTTCCTCCGATGCCCAGACCTCCTTGCAGGGTTTCCATCATTGGACCCCCTCAGGCAGGGAAGAGCACCATGTGTAAACTCCTAGCACAGCACTACAATGTGGTGGTGCTTGATATGGACACATTAGCGCAGCCAGCTGTGGCCGAGTTTGAAAAGAAGAAGCTTGACAAAGTCAAAGAAGAGGCCACGCAAGATGCTATAGAGAAAATCAAGATGGAAATAACTTCAGGCAAGATGAGTTACTTATCAGGCCGCCAAATGCCCCGTTATACAAAGTGATATAGTTTGGTAGTTGTTAACATGTCATCAAAGTACATTTGATTAATTTTCTGACTTTTTTTTCTCAAAAGATGGAAGAGATGCAACAGAAGGTAAGATGTTAAAACAGCTTGTCTCTTAAAGGTTTTACCCATTAAAAGTTTTACATTGATAATAGACCATGTCATCTTTTCCCGTGGTTCAAAATGTTTTGTAGAGTCAGTATAGTTCATTTGTCAGTATTCTGCTGTTTTCAGTGACAGAGAATCATCCAGAGGTACAAGCCATGGTTCTCAGGGCTTTAGAAGAAGCCAGACATATGAGCACAGCTCCTGTCAGTCTGTATACTGAAGTACTACTGCAGCGTGTAAAAGAGGTACATCAAAACATCATAACAGTGGAGAAATGGTTCCATATAACAACATTACCTATTTGGTTGTTTTGTTTGAAAATGTGTTAAAATAATTCCAATTATCCAGATTGAAGAAGCTGGCTCTCATGCAGATATCAAGAGTGGCTGGGTGCTTGACAACTTTCCCAGAACCAATTCCCAAATGCATGACTTGCAGCAATCTGGGATCTTGCCAGACACTCTCTTCTGTCTTAGTGACCCCGATGAAAATCATGGTGTGAGACTCAGTGCAAACAATCATCCATCCAATTTGTTCTATTAGTTTTAGCAGCACTGAAGTGTCATTTCAATGTCTTGAGCAGTTCTTAAGAGACTGTATGAGTTAAACAAGGAGAGCATTGACAAAGCAGTGATTGCGAGGATGCTGAAGGAACAATCGGATGTAGCTTCTCAGCTGTCAGACGTCCAGATATTGGATGAAGAAATTCAAGGTTTTTAAGTTTTCTGACTTTGGCTCAATTTCAGTTCAGCTGTTATCCATCTGTTTTTACCTTTATTCTGTTTGTCAAGGATTGGCACTGCTTGATCACTGTGAGTTTGGTTATCCCGATGGCCCGGAGATGAACGACTGTAAATTACAGCTGCAGCAGTTTGTGTCTGAGTGGGAGCTTTTGGTGTGTCCTTCATCTATTGCCGTCTCTGAGCTGGAGATTGGTGACAAGAGCCCTGAGGTCCTCTTTCAAGAAATGATCCATCATATGGAAAGTGAGTGTAAACAAAATCATATCCATCCATCCATCCATCCATCCATCCATCCATCCACAGAGGATGGGCACACCCCCTTTTTTATTCTTTTTATTTTTATCATACTGATCTCTTCAATAGATTAAAAAAACTAGATGTTTTATTTATGCATTGATGTAGATTTGAGTTAATGACATAAAAAAAATCATTTTAATTTTTTATTACTTGCATGACTTGAAGAACCATTTCAGTATGTTCCCTGGGAGCTGTCAGATGTGGACTTGGAGAAAGAACTGGAGGATATAAAAGCCATAGCTGAGCTGGAGAGTGTCATGAAAGGCAGTTCTGAAGATGAAGAGGAGGAAAATGAGGTCAGTAAACTTTTCATCTCTTAGGTCAGTCACCTTTTGTGTTGTGCTGAATATCCGCTCCCTCCCCATAAACACAGGAGGACACAACATCCAGAAGATTATTTGGTGATACCTATAATTTCTGCCCGGTGGCCTTAAAAACACACAATGTGCTGTGTCCGTGTACAGACAAAATCGCAGCGAGGTACCGTGAGAGAACATTTTTTTTCTTTAGCTCGGAAGCCAGAGACTCCTTTCTTCAAAACCCTGTGCAATTTGTTGCACAGACTGAACCTCTCAAGGTACTGTTAACACGTAAGATAAAAGAAATGAAGTCACAGCAATGGGAAAAATATTTAATTCTCCCTACTTTTTTTTTTTTTTTTTTTTTATTCAAGCCTCCAGCCCTGCGGATATTTTTTCTCGGCTCGAGGGGAGCAGGTAAGACCACTAATGGAGAGTGGCTTGCCAAACAACTCGACATCTTCTATATTAAGTTCAGGGAGCTGTTTCAAACGCTGATAATCACCAAGACAAAGGAAAAAATTCCACATGCTGATGAAGTGGATTCAGCAGCAGCAGATTCTTTGGCTCACCTGAAAGCCCTGACAAAAGAAGCCAGAGGAGAAGACACAAAAGACGATGTCGCTGCCAGAATTCAGGTCAGCATCTATAAATTGCTCTGCATAGCAACATACCTCAAACTGTAATATAACAATTATGTAAAAGGAGGACGTGCTTTTGACTGAGGAGGAAAAAGCCATCCAGGCTTACCTGTCTGAAGGAAATCCACTGAGACCAGAGATCCTGGATAAAGGCCTTAAACCATACTGGGAACAGGAACCATACAGGTAGATAAACAAACATTTAAAGGATTTGACTCATTCAAGATCCAGCCTGACCCATGCTGTCGCATGGTAGGTCTACTGGTTTCATTTTGGAAGGTTTCCCCCGAAATACTGAGGAAGTGGAGTATATGATGGAGCGACAGCTGCTCCCTGATGTGGTGGTGGTAATGGAGGTGGAACTGTCACAAGTTCAGAAGCGTCTGTTGCCACTGTATCTGAAAAAGTGGCAAGTACAGCATGACCAGCTCGAAATACAGCGGAGCATCCTTTATAATCTACGCAAGAAGAACCGGGTAAGCCAGTAATAGCTGGATAGGAAGAGTCTTGTATATTTAATCATCCATTCTACCCATTAGGAGGACAACATTGCCAGGAGGAGAGCTGAACTCTGGGCAGAACGTGACAAAAAGGTGGGAAAAATGTAAGTAAAGCAAATGCATTATTAATGCTGTAATCACCATGTCCATTTCTCATTTTAGTTAAGTAATAAGGATGATGAGGAGGACAGTGCAAACAATATCGATGATTTCGAGGCCATTCTAGAGGAAGAGTTTCCTTCAGAGGAAGATATAGTGGATGCAATAATGGAGGAGACTGTGGGGATGGCATCAGACAGGATGGAGGCGGAGATAGAAGCGCGTTTTATCACAGATGGAGAAAACCTCTCTGAAGTCACGGTACAAAAAAATACAGAACATAACCTGCCAGATGTTTATCAATGTCATTTTTATATTCATGTTGTCTCCAAAAAGAGAAGTACATAATGTACTGGTGCTTTATTTTTGTCTTCTGTTTTCTCCAGGAGCGTTTGAGTGAACAGAACATCCCCAAAGTGACAATCGACTCATCTCAAAGACTCCGGGTTGTGCAGCGTCAGCTTATCCAACATATTCAGCCCCTAGTGTCAAACAGGGAGTCACTCTTCCACAAATGCCAAATCATCTCATATACACTTGCGCAGAGGCTGCTGCTCTCTTCTTATAAGCTCCACAGTGGATTTGGGAACTGGGATCCTGTAGAGGTCAGCATCATTCATTAATTGATGACTATATGTCAAATAATCTGTGAAATATGCCACAATATGTTTTATCTACAACTGAACTCTAGCAATACAAAGATCGGGATATGATCCGCCCACTGCTTTGGCCACCCAACAGTTCATATCCGCTGATTTTGCATCAGCATATCTACTTCTTTACGTCTGAAGAGAATCGCAGTACTTTCATGTTGAACCCCTTGAAGTACCTCAGGCAGCCAAAGCCCAGCCCAGCCCCACCTGTAAAAATAGCTGTGGTTGGTCCACCAAAATCTGGGAAAACTACTGGTAAGACTCAAGACTTGTTCTCAAACATCTTATGGACATTGTATTCACATGTCTTGATGTTTCACTCTAGTTGCACAGGCATTCGCTCAAAAGTATGGCTTGGCACGGTTGTCAATTGGCGGTGTCATGCGCAAGGTTCTCAACAATCAGAAGCATACACATCTGGCTGTCCAGATACAGAATTATCTCTCCCAGGGTCTTGTTGTGCCTGATGAACTGGCAATTCAGTGTCTAGAAGTCGTGCTCTTGAGTTCAGCCTGCAGCACTCGTGGGTAAGATCGCTAAAGTTCTACTTTTCTTCTGAAGTAATTAAGGCATTTCTGGAGAGTAAATTTTGACTTGCTTGTTAGACCTGCAATGATTGTCTGTTTGAAGAATATATTTATTAACTTGGCATTACAGACATGTGTTGGATGGATTTCCCATGACAATTAAGCAGGCAGAGCTGATGGGATCCCGAAGCATCACACCAATGATAGTGGCTGAGCTGGAGCTTGACACAGTGGAGGTGCTAAAAAGAGGCCTTGCTGACAAGATGAAACCTAAGAAGTCAGAGAATGAGCAGCATTCATGACGATTAACATTAACCCTTTGCTTTTCTTTAGCGTACATACCTTTAAAACTGTTCTTTGACTGCAGGTTTCACCTGATGCACAACAGTGCGGAGATCCTTCACATCCGTAGCTCCTGCTACAAGCAGGAGGTCGAGCACGTGAGGCAGTACTTTAAACAACAGTATCAGAATTGGGTCCAGCTCAACAGCTTAAAAAGCAAATGGTGGATCTGGGATAGCATTTTAACTGAAGTCAGCATTAGCATGAAGTATATCCGCAGCTACCTTGAGAGGACACACAGAGGTAAAATCTGACAGATACTGCCCACCATTAAAGCTTGAAGTAAGAGAACTCGTGTAGTCTCTTCCTCCCCATGTGTTTAATTGTAACAGGACAAGCGGCCTGCATCAACAGACTCTGCATCACACCCAAGGAGCTGCAGTGTCGCCTTGGAGAGTTCGGCCTGTACTGCCCGGTCTGCCTGGCCTTACATCACCACCTGGTTGACTGCTCTGAGAATAAGGCTTTAACCCATGCAGCTGAGTGCAGGGGGCGCTATTACAAGATGTGTGGCAATGATCACCTGGAGGTCAGACAGTGTTGAGTAATGAGCATTAGTTGGTATGTCATGGTACCTGTTTAACTCATGCTCTAAACAATAAACATCTTGCTCTCAACCACAGAGATTTCTGCTTACTCCAGATGAGTTTGTGACTCCCGGCTGCCCCTACACGCTCCCACAATCTGACCAGCTACCAATAAAGCTAACCCAAAATCAAGTGAAGAACAGGTTCCCACAGAACGCTGAGATGAAAGGCTTCTGTCCAGTAACCTACCTGGAGGGAAAACAAAAGTACACATCTGAAAATAATTGTCCCTCTTAAATCGTCAAATTTTCGATGCGTTGTTTTCTACGACCCATTCATCTTTCCATAGGTATGAGGCACTGGTTCGAGGAAAGATTGACTATGCAGCAGAGTACAGGCAAAAGATCTATGTCTTTGAGACAGACCAGAAACGACACGCGTTTATGAGGTTTGGATATCTGTGCATGTCGTATCTTTGATTCTTTATATTCAAAGGGTTTGTTTCGATGTCAGCCTAGTCAGTGAATGTATTGATCTGATTGTCACTCAGGACTCCTGATGCCTACTCAAACCAGAAGCTGCCTGTGAAGGTTCCTCCTATTTGTGAGCCTGTGAGCCTCACATTCCTCCCAGTGCTGGGCTACCTGGAACAGGTCAGACACACTCAGACATACAAGAAAAATATTGCAGTAGTTATTTTGCCTGATGCAGAACATCCTGATCCACATCTGAGGTTTGCATCAGTGTCAGGTTTGTGTGTATGATTTTAGGGTGTCTCAGAAGCAATCATCAAGGCCATGACAGCCGTTGGATGTCTCAAACCAAAGTATCCCTTCTTCACTATACAAAAATCTGCACTTATCTATCTTGCTTTCTATCTGAAAGGTGAGCTAGATGGAAAAGGAGCTCATAATCTCATCAGCAACTTCTTTTGCAACTAAAGATTTATCACATTTTGCAGCGTTCAACCACAACAGTGCAGCCCACACCAGAGAGGAGTACCAGAAGAAGTTGGCCTTGTTTGAAGAGGACTGTGCACTCATTCCATACCTCAGCTCAACAATGAGAGGCGACTACAAGCCCCTGAGTGAAAGGCCCATTGGCTTTGAGTTTAAACTAAACAGGTTTCTTTCTTTGAAAGTCTCGCCAGAAGCCAGTGGTGTCCTTTAACTGAGCTTGTTTTCAAAACCCAACTGCTCTTTTTTTGTGTGACTATCTGCCAATCTGGAATAGGAGAGTATGAAGACAGTTTATTAGCCAGTTTGCAGAATGTTTTGCTAATGCCAAACAAGAAGAATGATTTCTGAGAATTTATGTGTTCTTTAATTAAATTTTTATTTCCATCCATCCATTTTTTTCTTTTTTGTCCTCACGGGATCACAGGGGGCACCAGAATTTGTCTCAGCTTCTTTCTTGTGAAAGGAGGGGTATACTCTGCACAAGTTGCCTGTGATGTGCTGGTGACTTGTCCAGAGTATCCCCCCCCCCCCCCCCCCCACACACACACACACACACCCCTGAAATGAAATGAAAATAACAGCTAATAGTATTGAAAAAAAAAAAGAATAATTGAGAAAGAACTTTAGCATTACATTTACAGTATATCTGTTGGTCAATCTTGTAAGGTTATAAATGAACATAAATGTAAGATCGGAACACTATTTTGATGAATCTTTGTTAAAATTAGTCTTATTTTTGTCCCTGTAACGTGTTCCTCCGCTTTATTGCCTACTCTTCCAGTCCAGTTGGTGGCAGTAAGTTTCCGTGAAGCAGGTGCGCAACCGCCAGTATTTCAGACGAAGAAAAACAAACCCTATCTCGCGTTGAGTCCTACAATCTTCAGTGTAGGCGCCATTTCCAGTTGAGGATTGGGTGAGGCTCTGCTGTATTTGTGGCTCTTTTTTTTTTTTTTGTCCGTTGTACATTAAGTAAGGCTGTCAGGTAACACCCGCTATTTTGCGTGTAGTTTCTCTTTCTTCGCTGCGACATTGACATTGTTAGCTTTGGCTTCATCCAGCAACGTCGCTGTTGTTTTTGTTTTCATTCCATCCGCTGCCAGTGTTTAGCAAGTAAGTGTTTTGCCTTCAACTGACAATTCATTTTAATATGATAGTTTACATTGTTTGTTTGAGGTAACTCTTTATAGTGTCTTGTCTTTATAGTGTATAACAAGCTGTAACTTTGAGCTCGTCTCGGTCTTTGAGTTTCGTTTCCCACAATATAAGCCAGGCTGTGTGGCCAAGATGTTAAAAAGGAAAAGCAACTTGACCATTGACAAGCCTAATAAAAGGGTCAGATCTGTTGGGGATAAAGGAAATGAGGATGTTGACGTTAATGACAGTGATCAAGAAGATCAACTACTGAGTAACCAGGTAACTGTCGTCGACATGTTGCAGAACGTCATGCTTTCATCATAAAGCATCATACACCCGTTGTCTATAATTTCATCAGTTATGTGGACAAATGTAACATTTATCTCTTCAGTCACTGTCTGATTGTGAAGTGCTAAGTGATGTGGGGATTGTAAAGAGCATTACCCTGAAGAACTTCATGTGCCACGCTAACCTCGGCCCATTTGCATTTGGCTCCAATGTCAACTTTGTTGTTGGCAAGAATGGAAGTGAGTCACTCTTTATCCACTTAGTATTATCAATATTTATTTATTTATTTATATTTATTTATTTTGCTAATTTGGCTCTATTTACTTTTGTTGCTCTTTCCAGTCTTGGTTTTACTACTGGTAACTCCAGTCAAAAAACTACAAAATGCCAGTTCAATTTGAAATCAGCATACATTGCTTTGTAAACATAAGATAATGTGGGAACAGCCTACACCAGGGAACTGGTCTGGTGGCAGGTCTGTCAGTTGTTTGGGTACACTCTTACACTTTCAAATTAAATTAGTCCTCACTATGCCATATATTGAAATCTGAAGATTAAAAATCAGATTATCAGTCAGTAATAAGTAAAATGAGGCAGAATGCAGTCCATTGGAGGTGTGTACATTTGTCATTAACACACTCTGATTTGTCTAACTACTTGTATGGCACTCTTCCCACCTGCCATACAAGTCGTTAGACAAGTTAGACTTTGTACATTTGTCGTTAACACAGTCTAACGTGTCTTACTACTTGTATGGCAGGTGGGAAGAGTGCCATTCTGACAGGTCTCATAGTTGCTTTAGGTGGTAACGCACAAGCAACAAATAGAGGTTCGTCCTTGAAGGGCTTTGTGAAAGAAGGAGAAAGGTACATGCTGCAACTCATTAGGCAAGATATATTAAAAATGAATATCCTAAGGTTTAAGCTTAATTTTTTCCCTCTCCTCAGCGCTGCTGATGTATCAATAACCCTGAATAACATTGGAAGGGATGCCTACAAACCAGGCGTTTATGGCCAAACCATTATTGTAGACCAGAGAATAACACGTGAGGGCATAAGATCGTATAAACTGAAAAATCATTCAGGTAATGTGAATTATTTATTTATTTTGCTTCTTATCACCCTGTACTAAATCCAATTTTTATTTGCTGCTGGTAGTTTATAAAATAGTTGCTAGGTAATTGACAAGTTTTTCTTTTCTTTTTCTAAGGTTATGAGATCATTAAGCATGTTTTTATTCCTGTGATAGGTCGTATTATAACAACCAAAAAGGAAGACCTTGTGGCCATCTTAGACAACTTTAATATACAGGTGTGTATCAACTTCTATCAAACATTATAGCTTTTATTACCTCAACAAAATAAGAACAATGATTTATCTGTAATTCAGAGTGTTTGAATACATTTCTGTCACCCCATAGGTGAATAATCCTGTTACAGTTCTCACTCAGGAGATGAGTAAGTACTTCCTTCACTCCAAAGGAGTGGCAGAGAAATACAAGGTAATTTATATCTGGATGTACCCGTGAATAAATAACAGGTTTCTTTACTATCGGTTGCTATATGGATCATTTTTCCCCTTTCAGTTTTTTATGAAAGCAACCCAGCTGGAGCAGATGAAAGATGACTTTGTCCACATCAAATCGACCAAATCTGTCACAGTTGACAAAGTTGAACAGCACAGTGAAGTAAGAATTAATCAGGATTGATTCTCATTTATTGGTTTGAACTATAAAATGCCTTAACACAACATACAGCTGAAAAAGGAGGATTTTTAAAAAAATGTTTATCTCTAATATACCCAACTTATATGCCCAACTAGTAAAACATCGTTTGCTTAAATGACAGTGCTTGAAAGATTTAAAGCAGGACTACTTGAAAAAAGAAGACCGTTACAAGAGCCTGGCATCAGTTAATGAGATGCACACCAAACTGGAAGAGTTGCAGAGGCAAATGGCTTGGGCTTTGGTGAGCTCATTTTCAAGCATTTCCCCTAAAAATTCTGGTTCAGTTGTTTCTTTGAGTGTAACGTAATACCAATTTTTTCTTAGGTTTCTATATATTCTAACTGAATTTATACAGGTTGCTGAGGTGGAGAAGGAGTTTGAGCCAATGAAGAAGAAGCTGGAATCAGACAGACGTGCTATAGATAAATTTAATGAGAAAGTGGAAGAATGGAAAGTAAGTTTCAATTTAGCTGTATTACCTTTTTATATTTGGATCTACTGTCTGTGATAAATTATCAACTGACTAGTACTTATTATCATCTGCCTGAAAACTGATAAATTGCAAAATTGTTTTCAATATTTGATGAATCTTGCAAACTTGAGTAATGTTCTTTTTGTCCAATAATTTAGAATAAGGTGGAAGTTTCTGAGGGGAAGCAAAAGCACAGCCAAGAAGAGTTGGATGGGATCACCCAAAAAATCTCAGACCTCCAGTCTAAGTGTGCTGAGCTCAAAGCCGAACTCCAGAGAAGAAATGCCAGCCTCAAGTCCAGTGAAGTTTGTGTTTGGACAGTTGTTAGAGCTTCATAACATAAATACTATACACTTAACCATGTATATGTACCATGGTGTACATAAAAAAAATGTTCATCCAGGGAAATAAGAGATTTTAATTTTGCCTCTGTGCCTTACCTAGGTTACCGTCCACAGACACAAGGCTAACATAAGAGACCTGGAGAAGGACCAGGCTCAGCTGTCCTCCAAGATCCGTGATTTAAATCTGAGGTACTTGCCTGGGCACCTAGTTTACTTTCTCTTGTATTCACATTGAAAACTTGTGTGTGTTGTTTGTGCGTCTAACATCCTTTCCTCCAGCATCATCCAGGCCACTGGAGTGGAGAGCCAGGCCAGGGTGGAGCGTATTGCACAGATTGAGGCTGAGCTGGAGCACCTGACACACCTCACTTCCACACTGGGCCAGCAGATTGAGCAGTATCAACATGCCTCTGGCCCTGCTATGGAGGAGCAAAAAAAAATGAAGTAGGAAGCTGGTGTACTATGTCTTTTTTTTTACATTTCCTTCTAATTATTTTGTTGCAATTTGTGATTTTTAGCTGTTGAAAGCTTTTAGCTTCAACAACATTAAATAGGATGTACTGCAGATGAGCCATTGAAGCACAATGAAAACTTTAAAATTATTTAAAAGGAAAGAGCTGGAAGGGCTCCAGAGGTCCATTGATACCAACAGGAGACAACTGCAGTCCATGGAGAGCAGTCGCTCCAATCGCCTGCGACGTTTCGGAGACCATATGCCTGTTCTTCTCACTGCCATTGAAGAAGCTCATAAAAAGGGCCAGTTCAAGCACAGACCACGTGGACCTCTGGGTAAGACTTGATGTTTGTCTGAAATAAACAAGTACAAAATTAATTTATTTGTCTCAGTGTGGAAAATATTGTAAGTTAATGGTGTTTTTTTTTGTTTGTTTGTTTGTTTTGTTTCCTTTTTCAATAGGATACCTTATTAGCCTGAAGGACCCAGAGCTGGCCCTGTCAATAGAGATTTGTTTGAAAAACCTGCTGCTGGCTTTCACTTGTGACAACTATGATGATGAGCGTTTGCTAAAGGGCCTAATGGCCAAAGTCTTCCAACACGGCAGGAGACCTGCCATCATCACAAGCAGATTTTTCCCAAAAGTCCACGATACACGAAAGAGGTGAGGACATGTTGTTGTACATTATATGTATTGTAGAGGAAGAGTAAAAACGCATTCATCATCAGTGGCTGTGGTTTGCTGTCTGTGTCAGGGGAGTGAGTCACCCTGAATACCCCTCTGTCCTTCAAGCACTTGAAATTGAGGATCCAGTTGTTGCCAACTGCCTTATTGATCAAAGGGCTATTGAGTGCATTCTCCTCATCAAGGTGGGTTCTCTAGAAAACCAGATTTTGTTTGTGATTTTAGAAGATGTGTTCTGCACACTTCCCAATGTGTAGATGTGCTTTCTGTGTATTTCTGTGTACATATTATGTACTACCACCCTAGACAGTGGAGGTATCGTGTAAATTTGTTCTTATTCAGTTTTAACGGTGTGAGATTATGATTTTGTGTGTTGTTTTATTGTGTGTTTAGAATCGTACAGAGGCTCGGAGAGTGATGCAAGGCAATAATCCGCCTCAGAACTGCACCCAGGCCTTTTCTAAGGAGGGAGATCAGATTTTTACTAACCGCAGTTACACTGCTGATCAGACCCGAGCCAACTATCTTTCCAAAGATGTTGAGGAGGGGATCAGGTGTGTGGGAATGGGCATGTTTTTTGAACAAGTACTCAGAAGTGTTTGAGGATAACCCAACTCCATGTTTTTCTCTCAGGCACCTGCAGAGGGAGATAGAGAACCAGGTAGGACAGACAGTTCATATTCAGCAGCAAATAAGAAGGTTGGATGAGGACATCAGACAAAACCAAGAGCTACTGAGAAGAGCCCACACAGACCAGAAGGCAACCAAGGTAACACATTTACGAAGTGTCTGAAACAGGTCTTATTGTTACTTAATGTTTATATCAAATGCACATGTACATGTACATTTGTGCATATGTACATGCATAAATGTACATTTTAGATTAAAAAAAAAGCTTCCATTGTAGAAGATATTAAACCAAAATATTGTTACATATGTTTGGTTTTTGGATTTATTTTAGGACAAGACCACAAAGCTACAACTGGAACTCACAGACCTAAAAAATGTGGAAGAACCTCAGTCTGAGGACCTGAGACCTCTGGTTTGTATAGAAAAGTTTCAATTTTATTTCTCCATATTAAATGTGTGATCTCAAAGCGTTAATTAATAACTAATAACTGTTTTGGCATTTATTAAAAATGAACATGCTGCTCTTGACGTTCTACCATTAACGCATTATCACAGGAGGAAGATCTTCAGGAGATCGTTGCCAAGATCTCATCCAAGCATGTTGAGTACGATGAGGCGCGAGCTCAGATGGCTGAGCTAAAGGGCGCTTATGAGAAAGCAGAGCAGGAGTACAAGCAGCACAAAGAGCTGATAAACACAGCAGCTGAGGAGGCTGATGTGAAAAAGGTAGAGCCAAAGCTACATTTATTTTTTCAAATTTGAAAGATTTATACCTGATTTTGCTTTCTTGTAATGTGTTGAGTGAGTGTGTGTGTTTTAACTGGGGGATAACTTAAGCAGAGCAAACTAAGGTCATTTTAGTAACTGTCTACTTGACCTGCTGCAGGAAGAGTTGAGCAAGACTGATCAGGAGGTGATGAGATGCAAGCATCATAAGAAACATTTCGATGAGAAACGCAGTGCTCATCTCTGCAGCATACAGACCCTCGAGAACAACGTTGCTAGCAAGGAGAAGGAGCTTCAGGTAGAATTAGGAAGAATATTTTACTGACACCAAACGCCAAACAATTCATCCTGTGAGAGGAAGGCAGTAAATGCCATAGTAGTGCATCGAGCCCCATTAATTTATCATTTATGATTCAGGAATCTATAGCCAAGGCCAAAAAAATCTGTTCAGAAGAGCTGGAGGTTCGACGGACAGCCAGAAGCCTGGACACAGAGATCACTCGTCTCAAGTTCCAGATTGAAACCCAGAGGGAACATCAGGGCAACCGCGAGGAGATTGTAAGGTAGCTTAAGCAGAATTCAATCAGAATTTAAGATCCACAGAAGAGTTTGTGTCAGAAACTAACTTCTTCCCCCATTTAGGCAGTATCACGAAGCTCTAGAGAACTACAAGAACAAGGCACAGCAGATGAAGAACCTTGAAAATTTCATCAAATGTCTGGATCGTGTCATGAACCAGAGGCTCCACGCTTACACTGAACTTCGGAGGTGTGCTTGAATGCAGAGTGGCCAGAGTGAAAACATCGTTGGGGTAAAGTTCTCTGTTTCACTTTTTTAATCCCTTTCTGTATCTCAGGTACCTCTCAGCTCGCTGTAAGTACTACTTCGATAGCATGCTGGCCCAAAGAGGCTACACTGGAAACATGACCTTTGACCACAAAAATGAAACCCTCTCTATTTCAGTAAGTTGAACACCTCACTCAAATATATTAAGTCTAATTTTTCTTCCAAAAATGTTTTAAAATTGTTTTAAGTGCTGTTTCATAATAACAAATTGACCAGTTTAAAACAACTTGGAACAAGCACACAGAGTTTAATAAAACTGAGATCTGGTCGGCTCCCCTAGGTGCAGCCGGGTCAGGGAAACAAGGCTGACTTGAATGATATGCGCTGCCTGTCTGGAGGCGAGCGCTCCTTCTCCACCGTTTGCTTTGTTCTCTCTCTTTGGCCCATCACGGAGGCACCATTCCGCTGTCTCGATGAGTTTGATGTTTACATGGTAAAAAGACTATATTTTATTAAAGGAAACCCTTGTTTATAAACTGAGCAGTTCAAGATGAGCAGCTACATATCATTTATTGTTGTTAATAACCTAAATCTTTGGCTGCTTCATCCACTCAGGACATGGTGAACAGAAGGATATCCATAGACATGATGCTAAAGTTGGCGGCCAGTCAGCGAAACAGACAGTTTATTTTTCTTACCCCACAAAGCATGAGGTAATCACAAACCACACTAGACCACACAGCTTGGATTTATTGATTTGGTTAATGGATATTCACTTGTAAATAATTAATTCAAAATGCTTATGTCATGTTTCTGAGCAGCTTAGATTCCAGGGAAAGGGCACAAGATCGGTCATCTTTCACACAGCTTTATTTAATGTCTTTTTTCCTCCCCCACAGCTCTCTCCCAGTGAGCAAAATTATCCGTATTGTTCAACTGAATGATCCAGTCCGTGGCCAGAACCAAACAGAACAAGATGAAGGGGAGGAGCTCTAGTGTTGTTATTTGTTTATCTCATTTTTGTAAGTTTTCATTTGCTGTTTAGAGTCTTTTTGGAGCAGTAACAGTTGTGCAGCGTTCACTGTGTCTGGACCAATGAAGCAGAGACAATGCCAGAGTCAGTATGGCAGTGTGTTTTTATGCAAAAGAATAGTTTGACACTTTAGAATATTGCAGCATAATACCCTTTGTTAAAGTTGAGTTAACTGTCCTAAGACAGTCATGTTTAATAAAAGCTGTTCCAGTTACGATTTAATAAGCATTAAACCAATTGTGTTGATTTAAAAAAAACAAAAAAAAAACGAACTTGTTGGGAGTGTTTTTAATAACAACTCAGGGTTTTATATCCCTTAGATTTTAAATAATTGTACATTTAAATAACAGAATACTGGACTAAAGTTGAAATCCTTACAAGGGGACGTGGCCTGCACCATAAAGGGCTCTGCGCCAAATCCCCGACAAAACAGCCCTCTGCTGGAATGCACTTCCACTCATGCACGTAACGCCTAGTGACAGCATACCTGACCTCCTGAGGAGGAGCGACGCTTATTTTTCTACATGCCTAAGAGCTGCAGCAACTCCAAATCTTCATCAGTGTGAACATGCATGCGGTGAATTATCAACGCCACGTGGACGGCGCGGATCAGCATCATGCAGGTGAAGGACTACAAACCCACAGATGCCACAGAGAAATTCATTTTCCCTTCCTGGCAGAGAGATATGAGCGGCTGGAGGATGAGGAGAGAGTCAAGCTGAAGGAGGAGAGGAAGAAGAGGAAGAAGAAGCAGTACAAGAGAGTGAGGAAGGTCAGTGTGAGTGTTCATGTTCTTGAGTTGGAGCCACAGAAATCATTTGGAGGACTGTTTAAAATTCTGCAGTTGATTCAAAAATCCACTTGTGGTTAAATCTTTTTGGAGTCTAGATTCGGAAATATCTTGGGAGCAGATGCCATTATTAAATATTCTCAAAAATGTTATTTTTTTTCACTTGCATGTGCCTGATTTTAGGATTACAGCTCCTGGTGTAATGTTAGCCTGTTTTGGGTGTTCCTACAATGAAATTCTACTTTTAACCCATCATCTCTTACAAAGTTTATCAGATGTCTGCTGGAGTTTGACATCTACCAAACCTAAGAAAGCCTTAAGACACCAAAACCATAATCATTAAAGTCACTCTCAATAAACTACTATATTCATTTAATTACTGACTTGACTGGTCAAGTCAGAACAAATCCAAATTCATTTTTAAGTCACTGCGGAAGTTAAATCTATTTTAACATCTGACTTCCTGTTTCTGCTCCAGTGGGTCAGTCCTTTCCTGTTCCAACAGAACATGTGGAGACAATAGTGTTCATGGAGGGTTTGTTTACACTTTAGAGATGCAGCCTGAACTCCTCTCTGTGTGTGTGTGTGTGTGTGTGTGTGTGTGTGTGTGTGTGTGTGTGTGTGTGTGTGTGTGTGTGTGTGTGTGTGTGTGTGTGTGTGTGTGTGTGTGTGTGTCAATAGCTCACATTCAAGCACAAGCGTAGAATAATTTAAACATTACGTTTAAATGTATTCAATTTTAAATCTGCAGTCTTAAAGAGCTTTTCACTCTTTCAGAATGTTGGGAAGGCGCTCCGCGTCACCTGGAAGTGTCTGGTGCTCGGTCTCTACAACTTTGCTCTTGGCTACTCTACTCCGATCACCGTGGCTGCTACTTTTGCCCCTGACTTTCACCCAGGCCGAAACACGAGCTGAGGGCTGAATGTGTACTTCACCTCCGGAATTGGGCTGATTTCCAGTACTTTTATCTAGTTTTAATCATGTTTGTTTGTTTCTAAAAGACTCTTTGATAAATGACAGCAAATTGAATATAATCAACTCACCTTTTATTGATTTAAATTATTTCCTTTACGTGCCAAATCCTTTTTTACATTTCCCTCATTTTATATACACATTTCTTTTTTTTTGGTATATATATAATCTGGAGTTTGTGTGTGTGTTTGTGTGTGTGTGTGGGGGGGGGGAGATTTAGGAGGTAAAGTCATGTCTAGAACAGGAGGTTTTTGTTTTTTACTGTGGAGTGAAATATGGTAACTGGGACCAGATGCTTGTTACAGACAGCAAAGAATTAACCAGGTGATGATCTGGAGCTGCAGAGAGAAGAGGAAGGGAGAAATGGTGGAATAGGAGACTGAGCCATTATGTCAGACTGGACAAAGTGGACTCCAGGAACGTTAATAGAGTTCTCAACGTTTTGTACTGGTCTGACATCTGAAGGAAGATTTTAAGGCTGTAAGTTTGTGATATTTGTAAATTTTGAAAATAAAATTATAGTCGTACAATCTATTGCAATTATCATTTCTATAATTGTGGAAACAATTACTTTCAGGGGGAAATTCTAAGGTATTGTTTAGTAAATCAAATCTAACTAGAAAAGCGCAGGAAGAGCGCAAGCAACTCATTTCCCCTGAAAAACAAACTCCAGCCACCACATTAAAAAAAAAAATGTAAACCTGCATTTAAATGGGGAAAAAGCTGCAAGTGAAAACCTCTTGTAAATAAACAACGTCAATTGATGTGTTGTTGTTTTATTATTATTATTATTATTATTATTATTATTATTATTATTATTATTATTATTATTATTATTATTATTATTATTATTATTATTATTATTATTATTATTACTTTAGTTTCCGTTTATTGCATATTCTGGTTATACGGCACACGACGATTCGCAGTCTCGGCCGCTTGGTGGTGCTAGTTTACCAATACGATGGTTACCTAACGCCGACACACTGGAGGAGTAGGAAGAGAGGGGACGCGAAGAAGAACCCAAAGCACTGAATTCAGAATTAAGCGAAGATGACAGACCAAAAAGTGAAAAATATTACTTCTATTCCCATTGATGGGTTCAGTAATCTAAGAATTACATCATTATGGACGTTTCTGATGTCTGTAAGTAACGTTGAGACTAGTATTTCCTGATTCGTGGAGCTAGCTTGTTATGAGTTGTCGCCGTGGATTGTTTATAGATTAGCAACTCATCCCTGGTCATTTTTCCACCTATGGGTCGTGTGGCTCTTTTTAAATTACTGTGCAGGTGCAGTGGTCGGAGCCTTGGCTGATCGGGTTAATGACATTTCACGTCGTGTGCGTGTGCCTGACCGTGGTGACTTGCCGGTATTACAGAGCTCAGATATGTCACTTCCTGCTAATGGGTAAGTGTTTAATACAGGTAGTGTCAAAAATGTGTTTATAGGTGTTAATACAATGGGTAATATGTGTTAAAGTGAAACATGGTGGAGCACCAAGTTGTAATAAACACCCATTTAAATGTCATGTTTCCATATTATTTAACAAGTTGTTGACACACGTTTGATTGATGCAAGTGGCAGCAAAACAGTCCAGTATTGTTTGCTGATGTTATGTGACGTTGTTATTCGTGGTAGTATAATGATGATGTCCTTAGATCTGTATTTATTATAAATCTCTTTCCATGTGTGCCTTCTCCTCACAGTTGGTCTAGTGTACAGTGCTGAGTATTTAAATGAGTTGGCTGCCATGAACTGGAGGTAAAACATTTGTCTGTGAAATTTCTTATTTAAAAATTTAAAATTTGGTGCATCAGTCTTTTATTTATTTATTTATTTTATTTTTTAATTTTTGCAGGTCCTTCTCTAATTTCCAGTACTTTGATTCCAAAGGCATGTTCATATCTTTGGTCTACTCTATCCCTCTGCTTCTAAACACAATCATCATTGTGGTGAGCACTATTATTCAGCATCGGTGTCAAATCAAGTCAGATGTTAAAAGCACAACTTAACATTGTTTCTCATTGTTTGTGGTTTTCCTCTGCAAGATGGTGTGGGTGCACAGGACCTTTTCCACTATGGCTGAGTTAAAGACACTTCAGCTCCAGCGAAAGTCACGAGCAGAGAGGAGAAAGAACGACTGAAGCCTGTAATGATGTCCAAAAAAAGTTTTTTTTTTTTGTTTTTTTTTGAGGCATCAACAACTAGGACCTCTTCTAATCCTGATTTTTGCAGGAGAGCAATTTTTCTTCCTTCATGTGACTGTAAAACACGTTGACCTATTAGGGACCAGGTATTAACAAGGACTTGAACACATTTATTTAGTGTATTTAATGTTTAAAAATGTGTTAAATGCACAGAGGGTTCTTATTTTGTTATGCCCTTTTTGTGTCTTGGTTTAAATGGGAATATTACTTTTTAGATAAGGTGTTGTATTTATTTATTTTCATTAGATTCTTCATGCTGGTGTAATTCTAAAAGTCAAGTTTTAATCAAGATCAGGAAGGATGTAAATACAGTAAATTCAAATATTTTCCTCTCAGGAGAGTTGTGATGTTTTATTCTCAGCATTAGATTTGTGCCTCCAGGTAGCTTTTTATCCCAAAAGTGGTCAAAAACATCTCAAAGCTCCCTGTTAAAAAGAAGAAAGTAAAGTCTTGTGACCAGTCAGTAAGGGCCAACAGGGAGCTACAGTCATTGAGATGAAAGATGTTCATTTTAAGCTCTTTGTGGAAGAGGACTCTAAATTCTTTTCATCTCCACACACAGCAGCAACAGCCTCATTGCAGCCTAATATTTTCCTCACTGCAAGAGCTACAGTAAGAGGTGGCTCTGGGTAAGCACTATGTACTGTATATCGTTTTGTTTTTTAACATCAAGGAAAATTAGAATGAAAAAGGCTTGCAGTAGTAGTGAAATTAAGATAATGTGATCATTTTTACCCCAATTCAACTCATTTGGTTGGAAAAATTCCCTTTTTCAGTTTACACGCTGCTGCGTTGTAGAGGTCAATAGGTCACTAATGTCTGGCAGTGATGGAATGCACCATTAAAGCACAGTATAGATTACATGACAGGTGCCATCCAGAGGATTGATGAATCCATCCCACCATTCATAAATATTAGATAGAGCTGTTTTCATCTACTGTAGTTTCTCAAGCAACATTAAAATTGAATTGAAGACATCCAGATGAATTCTGGATAAAAGAACCACTTAGAACAGGTTGAAGAGACGGACAATGGGTATAAAATTCAGGCTAAAATGGGTACAACAACTTGTGTGGTATCACGAAGTGGCACTGGCTGAGGGACAAATTGTTGCAGAGGACAAGAATATAACATCTGACTGGAGTTTCACTGAAAAACAGTGATTTTGTTTGGGGAAAACGCTGATGAATTCCTGATGTTTCCAACTTGGAGTGCATGACATCAAATTAAAAGTCACCTCCACGAAAGCTTTACCTTTACATGCAATACAGTATAATTAAAGTGACTGCATTTTCCTGTCCCGTGTGCTTTTTAATATTCCCTTACCAAAAAACGGAGGCGTGGACCGACAAAAAGTGCTGAATGAAATTCATGACCTTTCTGACACATGCAGTCCATCTAGACAGAGTGTACAGCTTAGGGACGCCGTCTCCATGGTCACTTGTGTCAATTTAGTATTTGTGTCTGGAGCGCATGAGTCATAGCTCATTAGGACCTCCGCTCAGCTCTTCTGCTCAGTTGTAGTTAGTTGTCTTTCTATGTGTTAATTGCATTTGCATTGAACAGTACATTTGCAAAAGAGGGAAATATTTCTGTACAGCATGTTTTTTTCTATGTAACATCTGTACTGGGACTTATTGGCTCTTCTGCAGGTGACCCTCTAGTCATATTAACCATCAGCAGCAGAAAAGTCAAAGGTGTCAATGTTTTTTTCAATTTGTAGCGAAAAAAGATCAAGTGACCAATCAGGTGCCAAAACTATTTATTTAGTCCCCTTCACACAGGTCCAGCACGAAAGGAACAATGAATGAGGAGTAAAATGATGCTCAGCAGACTTTAGTGGAATGTTCCAACAGCAGCATGTGTAAATATATTGGAGAAACATCACAGAAGTCACATGTCGAAACAACAAATATGCAGAAAAAGGTTGAAAACAAAAAAAAATATGGTTTGGATGAATTTGCAGATTTGACAATGATTTTGGGCCACAATTATTGAACTCTAAATGAGGCAAATTTAAAAATCAGGATTTTTTTTTTTTTTTTAGGTAATTACAGATTAAAAAAATATCCTCATCTTCTTTGAAGATGTGACTCATTGGGTAAAACCCAGAGCCTGACTCCTGAACAAGTAACAGTGGCAGAAAAAACTTTATTAAAGGGAAGAAACCTCAAGCAGGACCAGGTTCAGAGAGGGGGACCTGTCTGCTGATGGCTGGCCAGTTAAGAACGGATGCATAATAAACATGCAAAAGCATCAAACAAACTGGGTCCCTGATTGTATTAAAGGATAGCATCTGGCCGAGGAAGAAGAAGGATGAAGAAAGACGTGGTGGTGTCGGCGGAGCTGGAGGTCAGAATGTGTCTGGTTTTCTGTTAAAATTATGGATTTTGTATGATCACAGTCTTTTGTTCTCTGCTTGTGTGGCTGAGAAATATTCATTGTATCAGTCTGGACCAATGAGTCATCATCTTCATCTTTAATACATGTCCGTGAGTCACTGCAGCTGCCAGCAGCGTCTTTATCATGAATCTGTCAGAATTAATATTTTAGCTTTATTGGTGAAGTGCTGCCTGTGGGCATGAAAACAGCAAAAAGGAGGGAAAGACATCTAACCTATGAAAAACATTAGCACCACAGGAGAGTTTGTATGGTTTGAATTTTCAGGGTCTTTTTTTTTTTTTTTTTTTTTTTTTT
>BJFM01000097.1:118817-155231 GCA_016586285.1 Arothron firmamentum
GGGGGGGGGGGGTTACATTGACCAGCATTTATATCAAATCACAGCATGGTAATATAATCATATGACAAAAAAGTTTGACGCAAATACGGTTGCAGAACAGTTACACACAACCTTATCTTGCCTCTTTCATGCTGCTGCCCTTTACCCATCCACACACCCACATTTCAGTTCTTTCAATTTATTTTGCATTAATCTTGATCTGCTGTTTTTATAAAACAAGATATACACAGCATGGTTTTTCTCAGCATGCCCTCTCTTTGACAGCTGCAGGCAGAAGCTGCTGGCTGCCTGCTCTTTTGCTGAGTTTCAGAAGGTAACTTTGATACCCAAATCCACTTAATCTAGTCTGCTTCATTAAATCCGACGCCCCCTACTGATCAGAATGAGTATTATGGAAATTCCACAAACTTTACAAACCATAAAATCACACTGACAACACATGAAACTCAAAGAGGTGCATCACCCCTCAGATGGGTGCCCAGCCCAGTGCCTGTGTGGGTTTTTACCAAGTTCTCAAGTTTTAACTGTATTTTTTGTATTATGGGGCTAGTTTTCCTGACATTAGAACCAGTTTCCACGTGGTTTGCTCTGTTTATAAGACAGATTTTTACTGGAACAAAAAAAAAAAAAACCTTCAATAACTTCTCTTTGTTTAAATGTTTTGATTAGACAATAAAAATATATCTTGTGAACTTAAAAAAACAGGTTACACCTCTTATCCCATAATCCTCATCCAACTTTTCTAATCACTCACACTGTTTATTTTATTTCCAGGTGTTAAACCCAGCTGGAGCCAGCCTTTCTCACAAATAAGCTGGGCTTACACTTTGGCCGGTTTGACGTCCATCAGACAGACATCGGACAGATATTACTCACTCTTGACAATTACACCCACATGTCTTGGAAACGTCTGGGTACCAGCCCATCAGGTCTTGGGGAGGGAACAGTTTTCCTACATGTTTTTTTAGAATTAGTTCCAATTTCCTCCAAATATTTATCAAACGGGGACCCGTCAACAGATTTCACATGAGATGTTTTTGCAACTCTAGTCTGAAAATAATCTGTCAAAGCCGGCTTCCTCCTGGCTGATGCCCATGGAGTTTGCCGAGGTTCCCATCAGGCCGGAGAAGACGTTGCCTTCCTGACGTTTCCCCTGCAAAGACCAAGGTAATTTCCCATTACATGACAGCGAGTCGCAGGTTATACAAACTCATCCCCCGAGCACAGAGCGTGTCCACCCTCCAAAGATGGAGTGTGGGGGATATTGGGACCTTAAAGGCCATGTAGAAAAAACAGGTCCCATTTTCTCCCCAAGACACACACAGTGATGCATCAGGACCAGAGACAGTCGTGCACTTACAAAAATATATTATTCCATCTTTCAGGTCCCGCCTAGGGCTTATACATCCATGAGTTAAATATCAATTGTGTGCTTTACAGGCTCTAATAGAATTTAAAACATAATCGCATTTCTGTGGAAACAGAGGCCGTAACTTCCCAACTAAACTCAAATGGATGGGGGATGATGTCACGTAATATGATCATCTGAATCTGTTGGCCTGATCCTGTGAAATCTCTGACAGAATAGGATGACTTAGCAAAAAAAAAAAAAAAAAAAGATCAGGACGAGTAGATACAACATATCCTTTCACTGTAAATGTACAAAGCAAGCTGGGTGCGCTTATCAGGGATCACTATGAATCACATTCATGAGCTTGTCCTGGATGATTCCAGGGTATGTGCTACAGTATGGACATTTAAGGTGAACCCCAGGATTCTGGGCAACAAAAAGTCTCTCTGCAAGTTCATTAAAAACTAAAATATTGCATCGATGCTTGTATTCAGATCATTAACCCTGTTGAAGTGTCTTCAGCCTCCAGTCTTCTGGTATTACTGCCATTTTCTGGTCTCTCCAGAGGTGTCTAATTGGTGCAGGTTGTTGCAAACTTATTCCACTTCAGAATGATGGAGGCCACTGTGCATTCAGAAACATTCAGTCTTCCCTGTTTCTGTACCTCAATACAGTCACGTCTCTTAGTTGTGGAGGCAGTTCTGTCCTCATGGTTTGGTTTTTACTCCAATATGTCAGCTGTCAGACCTTACAAATTAAATTTATCACTCTGCCAACCATGGTGGCCTGAATTTGAACTTTTTAATTAACATTTGTTACAATTGTATGAGCTAGAATTTGTCTTTTTGTGTCTTCTTTTATCCTCTTCCCCAACCAACCTCTTTCCCATCAGCTCTCCCATCAGATGTAAAGAATTTCTAGATGACACACACCAAGGAAATCCTTGTTAATCTTCTAAACATTTCACTAGCATCGCATGCGTCAAAAATAAATTAAGTAGTTTAAAAAAAAAAGGACAGCATCTTGATGGTGGAGTGATCAGTGGCAGTTGGCGTCATCCACTCTCCTCTCTCACTTCACCTTTAATCCTAAAGCATGTGACCGACCATACATCTTTCCGGGGCTCTCAGTGTTTATTGTTAGGATCGTGCGGTGTGACTGCTACCTTTGGACAGACAGTCCATCTGCAGCTGAGCGTGTCCTCCCTGGTCCCTCTGATCGATTATGTACCAGAGAGGCCAAAATAGACTTGAAGAATCGACCCACAACAAGAGGTCTGTGGGAGAAGGAAGGGGAATGTGTGAAATAAAACAATTCCTGCCATGAACTTAAACATTTACCATTTTACTTTCTTCCTGTTGTGTTATTTTTTTTATCCTCATCAGAAATTGCTGCTCAGAGAAATGTGTGTGTTCTTTTCAGGTGTTTCAGGCTCTTTGCATTTTTGGCAAATTGCACCAGACATTTACTGTAAATGTGCTAAATTTGAAACTGGACTGTGGCCATTTGGCATTGTGAAAATGACACAATTTGGAGGGCTGTTCAGAAAATGGGGTCAACTTAAAAGCTTTTGGAAGCACACTTTGGTCTGAAGATTCATTATTGCTGCACTTCAAATATTCCAATCAAAGAGCTGCAAGTGCAGTTATGGGACACTGACATGCTCTCCACTGCTAGGGTCAGGCTAAAAACCTCCCTGCTTGATAAAGCCTGGAGGGATTTCAGAGTATGAATCACTATTATCACATATTTATCTTGGTGAAGCACACTAATATCAGTTTGTTGGCAAATGCATCCATCTTGTGTTTGTACAGGAAACACTGGGGACACAAATATTCAGACAGTCTGAGCACATCTCAACTTACTTATTCAGAAAGATCATCTTACTAAATATTATGAACCAGCGCTATGTTAAATACACAGATGCTGCAACTTAGTAATAACTTGCTTCCATGCCAGTGTCCCTCAAGGCGTGAAGGTTTAAACTCAAACATTTGGAAGACTGGAAATAAGCAAGAGAATCAAATACAGAACAATAAATGCTCGAAACACACAGAGCAACTAACATAAAAACCAGATGAGACAGGCAGAGGAGAGGAGATCACAGCTTATATACACGATTGAGGCAGCATACAGGTGACAGGAAACAGGGTCAGGAAAGACAAGACCAGACATGAGGGGAACCTGCACATATGACTCTTAAAAGACCTAACAGATTACATGTTTATAAAATCTGGAAGTAATCAGATTATTTATTAATAATATCTGATGCACATGCTCTTCAGAAAGCCACATTTTCATGTTTCAGTCCATCTATCAGATTTTTTTTTACGTACGTAGTAACACAAGATTTCCTTATTTTTAAATCAATGTCGTCCACTTGAACGTGGCAACGCAATCACAATTCTGAATTGGGGAACAATCCAGGTGCGTCTGAGTCCTCATAATCTGCTGTTACCTGACAAAACACCCCACATTAAGCCATTTACGTTACCACCTGAGTAATCTGATCACTCCAAATGGATGAGAAGGTTATCACAACTACATCACACCAGGACAAGGTTCTCACACACACATGCACGCACGCACGCACGCACGCACGCACACACGCACGCACGTACACACATGCGCGCACATGCACACACAAACATAGTACGCGGTCATAAATGTCCTTCAGAGAGTTATTTAGAGGATGCACATGGGTGTAGGCAGTGGGAGGTTTCTCCATCATCTATCAAAAAGATGGCCGTGTCTATGAAGAACAGCACTGCTGTGACGGGATCGCTGTGTTTGTTTAAGCGACATTTGAAGGGAGTCAACCAAAGATTACTTATGCGCAGGAATTTGTGGGAGTAATGTCGTGGAAGATTTGTATCAGAAAGAACTCTGGACAACTTGAATGAAAAACCACAAACACTGATTGGGAAGGAAAACTTAGATTGTGCAATGGAGACAACAAACTTCAGCACAGATTGTGCATCAGAAAAGTGTCTCCCCGAAGGCAGAATTCGGAGAGAATACTGTATATAGCAACCTTAAGCCCTCCTTCAACAGTGAAATTCACAATCTGATTGGGCAATTATTTCTGTCCAGTTGCCAACGCATGTTTGTGTCCATGTTCATTTCCTTAACTGGCTTCAGACTCCAGATGACCTTGCATCTCCCCCTGCAACTGAGCCATGTCACTTGGCCAGCTTGTCCAAATAGCCAAACACCTGTTGTTGTCCATATGATAAACTAAGCATGGCTCTGAAATTTAGAGAATTTCCTTGTCAGTAACAGCACAAAGAGCAAGTTTTTCCTACAAGCTTGTTGTTTCTATTTTGATATCGATAAATATTGATAAAAGGCACAATGTAGATTAGAGACACAGTTATAAAACATGATAATTTTGGCACTCAGTGCAAAGTTTAAACCCCAAAACTAGCCAAGATATCCAGGAGTATATTATCTAAAGAAGAAGTCAGAGAGGAAAGGCACTGTTTTAGTCGGGATTCCAGAAAAAACATAGTTCATTCACATCTATTTCTCAGGCTGGGCTTCCATCCCTGTGTGTTCTGCTTTATCTCTAGAAGAATTCTGGCTTGAAAATCATACAAAAGTTGGATAAATACACCTTTAACCATCTGGACCCTCTCCTCTCTGTGCTTCTTATCTTCCACATTTTTTTTCTTCTTCCACATGTTTGTTTACGGTCTCTTCTGCTCACTCGGCTGTGTCCTTATTTATTTTTCCTTTAAAGTATTGAAGAAGTTGCACCTCTTCCGCAACTGGGATTCGAAACAGAGAAAAAATAAATTGATGCAGTTATTTAATCTCTCAAATTAGATTTATAACTTTATTAAACTTATTATCATCATTATTTCTGGTGTCCATCTGAAATTACAAAGGAGAATTAGCTTCAAATAATTTTTTAACTCCTGAACTAATAATTTATGTGTAATAAAAATAAATCCATGTGGTGATCAGTAGCAGTCATGCAGTGATGCTATAAGTACTTCAGTACTTCCGAGGAACTGGCTCCCACGGAAACGATCTGTGTCTGAGTGCTTTTTCCGGACACTGATGGTGAGGCCTTTTCACCAGAACGCGCTGCTGCAGAACAGCGCTTTCCAGAAATTTATCACCCCCCCCCAATCTAAAGGTTTAACCCAAATGAGCATTTCAGTACTTTTAATATTTTTTTTTCTATTTAATTTGCAAATGCACTTATACTCATATGGTTTAAGTCATTTTTCCAAGGACCTGTAGCACGTGTGCTAGCACTTTACTGTAATCCAGAACATTTATTCTCCCTCAGGAGACTATGTTTACAGAGCCCTCGCTTCTCAGGCCTGTACATCCCATACAGAGGCTGCAGAGCGGCTGGAAAGGATCCTTTCAGTGTGGACAGTTCTGGGACATTAGTGTTACTGGCACTACTGTATATGACACTAGTATATTACACAGCCACCATTGGAAAACATAATGATATATGACCGACTGTATGGATGCAGTTGAACACTGATATGGGAATTCATTAAATTTTTCAGTTATTAGTGTACTTTCTCTCTGTTTTCTGTTACTTTCTGTCATCTCTACCAGAGATATATCACCATAGAAACTATTGCCATGAATCGTGTTTCTCATTGTTATCCTGTTTCTCTCTACATGAACAGACTGTAGGATCACAATCACATCTGCAGGCTCTAGCAGAGCTCCGGGGTCTGCCGTTCGGCAGGCCTGAAAAGCAATAGAAAACCACCATCAACGGGGAGCAATTATGTATGAAGAAGCAGACCAGAGATGATTAAAAGAAAACCCCTTGGCCACAGGGTTTTTGCCCCAGTTGGCAGGGGGGGAAAAAAGAAGACAAACAAAAAAAACAGGATCCGGCACATTAATCAGAAAAGATTCATTGTATTATAGTTCAGTTCAGTCAGATCAAATAAAGCATTAAAAAAAAAGCTCCACCAGGAGGACCAACTGAGTATATTAGCTCTTTAAATTTGAGAAAGAAGTCAAGCTGTTTTAACTGAAGTTTGACTCTGACTTTTGCTACTCCAGTGTAACATTTTAGCTGTTTTTTTAATTACTCAGCCTGCCACAATCATCATTGAACTACACCACAACTGAACAACCTAACTGTTTGCAGCAAGTCTGATGTATTCAGACAGTTAGGACCAGCTTCAACGATCCATTCTGCTCTTTTGTTATCTTCCTCCTTCATAATTCTCCTTGCCATTGAAATAGAACAGGTACATTAAAAAAATTAGCCCCGACTTTTGGATGAGAATAACAATGATTCATGGAGATATTGATTCATCACATAACTCTTGGCATTTTTAGGATTCGGCCTCTTGGGTCCAAACCTGTTTGATTAAACGCAGAACTTTGACGTCTTTGCTCCTGTCGGCATAGAAACGACATCAAGCATGTCAGTATTCAATGCCAGTGTGGAAATGATGCGTTACAGACTCTGGTCTGCGAATGATTTGGGTCGTCACAGCTGTTTTAGATCTTTAAACTACAAATGCAGAAGTATGGATGTTGGCAGTGAGACTGTAAAAAAAAAAAAAGCATTGTTTTTTTAACAAAAAATAATATTTAACAAAAAAATAATATTACAATTTCTCGAGGCTATAAATTGCTGTGTTTATACAGCCCACTGGGCTCTTTAATCTAAAAGGCAAAAAAAAGAGATGAAAATCTTTTGCTTTGCCAAAAGCAAAAAGGCAAGAAGAAACCAGCACAAACCTTCTCTTGAATCAAGTGGACACTTTAGAGTAACAAACGTTTGCTCGGTTTGTAATTTGTCAGGATCCAGAATTGAATAGATTGAGAACAGCATCTTTTCTCCATCTGAGGAGAATATTAAATCTTAACTGATGGTGTCACGTCGACACAAATATAGGCAGAAACTAAATGTTCCCGATGTGAAGACATCTCCTACATGCTCCTCCATCGCTTTCTGTGCAATCACATCCTCATCGTCTGTCTTGAAACTTAATACGCAGCAGCGCGCTCTGAATCTCAGCGCCTCATTAAGCTAACTAACCAGTAGAGAGATGACTCAACAGCCCCGCACAACATTATTCAGAGGAAACAGGAGAAGAGTGTGAGGGAGAGTGTAAAATGTATTTATTGTAAAAATATATAAAAATAAAAATCTGTTTTACCTTCATTCCTACTTCCATCTCTGCTGCTGTCCTTTGCTCAACCACAAACCGTCACTTAAAATGATGCTTTTCCTCAACAAAAAAAACTGCATTTATAGACAAAGCTCCACTTTATGCGTTCAGAACTATGTTACTGTTATTATTGCTATTATTATTATTATTATTATTATTATTATTATTATTATTATTATTATTATTATTATTATTATTATTATTATTATTATTATTATTATTATTATTATTATTCACCCAATCTCTAAGAGAGAGCCCAGCCACCCTACGGAGGAAGCTCATTTTGGCCGCTTTTACCCGCAGCAGAGCTGCCTCCGGAGGTTATTGACACTATTCAGAATGCCAGCGCCTCTTCCCCTCGTGCACTTTACAGTGGTAAGTGGCAGATTTTTGAAGAATGGTGCCAGGGCAGAGGGGCCATTCCATTCTAGTGTTCAGTGGTGGAGGTTCTTTGTTTTTTCTTCAGGAATTGGTGGAGAAAAGGAAGGCTTTCTCCACAATTAAGGACTATCTGGCAGCCATTTCTGCATGTCATGTAGGTTTTGGTGATAGGTCGGTGGGGCAACACCCTTTGTTGTGTCAATTCATGAAAGGGGCAAACTTCAAGTGTCCAGGCCACCTGTGCCATTGTGGGATTTTTTTTGCTGGTGCTAGATGCAGTTTCTAGCCACCTGTTTGAGCCAATTGAGGGGGTAGAGTTGAAATTGCTCTCTATTAAAATGGCTTTGCTGATGGCTCTGACCACTGCAAAGCGAGTGAGCAACCTTCAGGCACTGTCGGTCCATCCTTCTTGTCTGCATTTGGCCCCGGGGCAGGCTAAGGCTTGTCCGCGGCCTAATGTTCCTAAGGTGATGGAGTCCTCTTACAGGTGTCCCACTGATGACTTTTCATCCTGGTCCATTCTCGTTAGAAGAAGACAAATGGCTTCATACCTTGTGCCCTGAGTGTATATGCTGAGAGGACGGCTGGATTCAGCGGACCTGATCAGCTGTTTGTCTCCTGGTCTACCCCTCATCGTGGCATTTATTCAGAGGGGCTTTTACAGATTTGATGTGGCTCATCAGTCATTGTCTCATGTTGTGTTGGAGGTAGGGGTGGCTGATTTACAGTAAAGATCTCTCTTTCCTTGTTGATGGTCCCAGCGTCATCGAGCTGATGCAATGCAGACGTGCTCTGTGTCTCCTATAATGAAACAGCGAACGAAGTTAGAAAAAGAATGGAGGGTTACTTACGTAATCCCTGGTTCTTCTATAATAGAGTGAGGCTATCGCTTCCCTCCTTGCAGAGCACGTCAAGAAACTGGCTCACAATGAGTGAGGAGGGGCAGTCGGCCGTGATATTAAGGGGGGCGGGGGACCCTGGGCAAAGCTTGACCGGTCTGTCACTGACAGACGTGATGTCACTGGAGCTTCCGTCATTGGTTCCTATAGTGAAACACCTCACTCTGTTATCAAAGAACCAAGGATCACGCAAGTAACCCTCCGCTTTTCCTGTTTGACTAAGAACAACACTAGAAACCCAGATTGAGATTGCACAAGTGCGAACCAAAGCCCAGTCACCCAGTTAGGGGAGAACTCTGTTGGAAAAACAAAAATTAGATCAAAAATACGTTTAGTTTGTAAAAGAAATAGAATCAAAATAGCTCGAATAGATTGAACTGCCTTTTTAGGAATCTATTTTCAGTTACCACGTGGTCGCTGACTTGCCCGGGGACCCGAATCTGTTCCCATATTTTTGAAGAGTCAAAACCGATGGGATTAGAGGGGGGGGGGGTTGAAAGAGGGATGGGGGGCGCTTGAAGCGAGGATGAAGAGCATGATTCTGCCTCAATCTGACAACAGCTACTTTGAGGTGAAGTGAATCAGAGCGCAATGGCGTCTGACGTTAGTGGGTAATGGAATTGTTCCTCCACCGCAGCATTCTGTCCTCGTTTGCATGTTTTTCAGCCTCAAAAGGTGAAGAAATTCTGCTGTCAGAGCCGGATTCCTGCAGCAGATAGTTAATGACGATCAGGAAATGTCCACTTTCATGGATTCTCTAGCCTGAAAGACAAACAAAGCTTTTTAGCAACGTGTCCTCAAACCACGTGCATGAACATGTAAAGTTATGCTAATATGCTCGCAACTATTAATTCAAAGCATTTAAAAAGGCAAAATAGCAACATCTGAACATGTAAGATTATTCATGTTTCAGCATAACAGGTTGAGATTTTACTTCCATAACAATAAAACAGGAAGTTTTCTGACCTGTTAACCTAGAGGAGAAGGCCGAAACAGCTGGAGACGGTTGCTGCATCTGCACTGAAGGCTTCTGCTCCACCAAGGGTTGAAAAGAGACGGACGGAGGAAATCTGCACAGTCACTGTAACCTACACAACACGCGTCCTCTGATCTTGTATTTACTATAGAATTTGGGTGTTTGGCAGTGTTTCAAAGTAGGGCTTTGGCATTTATTAATCATGCTGTCAGGTGGCTTTCAGCAACATCCATCAAAGGAAGAAGGTTCCACGTCAGTTTGGGAGAACGCCTGTGTTACGGGGACCATGTGAGGGCACCGCCTCAGTCCATTTTCGCTCTCTTTACACACGCTGCCACCTGGTGACGTCAGCCGACACAGGACTGCGGGTCTCCGCTGAACCAAACCACACCGCAAGAATCAACTCCATCACAACCTGTTTGCTTGAAATAAACAAATGGATGAGCAATAATTTCCTGGAGCTGAATGGAGGACCAAAGTCAGGTCCTGCTTGTTGGCCCCAAAACAAAGAAAGCCCTGAATGGGATAGAACCAAACTACTAGCTTTAGCTTTAGCTACAGGTGGAAGTCACAACAATAATGAAATTTCCTCTATTTTTTTATTTTATTTTATTTTTTTTTTAGGTTTACAGAAGCTTTGACAACTTCCTGCCAGTAGGTGACAGTAGGTGTGACCCTCCCCTGGTTCATGTCCCCATTCTGAAAATGCATCAAATGAGTTTGCACACACACACACACACACACACACACACACACACACACATTTGTCAAAATGAAATCAAGTAGTCCCTTTAAGTTTTTCTTTTCCACTTTTCCAGTTTGCTGTGTCTGTTTTGGATTCCTTCCCTCATGCACTGTCCTTGCTACTTAAACGGCTCCCTCCAGTAAAGCGGTCCTCAGGGGTGAAAACCCGGCAGCACGCAAACTTTGGCACCGCGTGTCCCACCTGAACTATGCCCTGATATTTTAGCACCACTGAGGTCATCGCGCTCTGGCGCTCGTAATCTAACACATATGTACAAAGTTAGTTTTTTCATTTTATAGCATCTGTGGTAGATCAAGGCCTCCCCTCTGATCTGTGGACAAATCTACCCAACACCATTCCTGATCCCTCCACTGCATTCCACATTGCAGCGGAATGAATAATGCTCGCATTCCTCCCTTTCGCTTGCACATCATGACTATGTACACTATTTGTGCAGGCACACCCCGAAGGTTCCCTCTTTGTCTCTTCCTGAACTTTCCTCATCCAGGGAGGCAGTGTGTCCTCCTTACTTTTTTTTTTTTTTGCCATTATTCCCATTGTTTTCCCAAGCATGTTCTGAGAAAGCCTCTCTCTTAAAACAGCAACACTGAGGGCATTTGATAGCTGGCAGATGCTGATATGAATGAAGCAAAAATGAACTTTTGATTAAAGTCATGTGGAAACAATGTTGGGCTATTTTTTCACGTCAGGTTAGATTTAAGCCCGTCATTCACATCTCTGATCCCTGTGTTTTGCTGGCTCTCATTCATCCTTCTCCCTTCACCACTCACGCTGATCCTAAATCAATGCACTTACCCAGACTCCTCAGCAATTCAAATCATGTGGTTTCAGGTTTTTCCTCCCTGCTTTGATGTGATGTCTTTTGTTCCTGCAGAAGCTGCACAACCTTTGATAAATTGCTTTGATGTCACGCGACTAAATCTGATCGCAGACTTAATTTATTTTTTTTTTTTTTGCACTAAAATGTGGAAGAATCTACCAGAGCACATTTCTCTGTTTACTGCTGTGGGATTAGCTGAGTTCCATGTTATAAACGTTGGAAAAACTTGTCTCTTCAGCAAGGTCATCAGGACTTCCTTGATAGTCAAGAATAAGATCAATATTAAAATGTCAACATTTGATACATACATTTGCAGGTTAAAGGAAGGTGCTGTATAGAATCACTTTTAAATGTTTTTCTAAAATATACTACTATACTACTATAAAATATGAGAGCGATCAGAGTTTGGAGAATTTTCACTTGTGGTATGACAAGAAGTCATATCGGTACTTTTTTCATTGTGCAAATTATTTACACATACTGTACACCCCTATTATTGTGATGTTTACTTTAACCATAAGCAGGACCCAGCTCTTAGAAAGTTAAAATGGGTTAGAAAAAAAGAGAGGAGGAAAGCAAAAACAAGTTATGTCATGTGCAAATTAATAATTACTACTGTTGATTTATACTTAATTTAATGGGGAATATTAAATTAACAACATTGTAAAAAGAAGATTGTATTTTTGCCCTTGTTTAAACTTTCGGAAAATGCCCTTAAATAACACTTTCAGGAAGTGACAATTGATCATGGTAACGTGATCATGACCCACAGCAAGTTCAAGAAAAGGCAAATCAGTTTGCTGTGAGCACACGAAGTCTCCTCAAAATCATATCAGCATGATTCAGTGGTTAGGCTTGATGGGTGACTACAGCTTGAGACAGCTTATTCAGCTACTTTGGAATAAAACCTGGGTCAAACCAGGTTAAAAACGGCTTCACACATTTTTTTTAAATTAAATTATTTATTTTTGTTAACATTCAGAAACTTCTGAGGTTATGTTCACAAATATGTAGGGTTAAAACGATTGAGAGCTGAGATCTCGGAGATTACACTCGAGAAAGCTAAAGCACACTGTTTGTTTTGAGAGTATTATTAAAAAAGAATGACCCTATTCCTGCTCAACTTTCCCTTCATGGGAAGTCAGCAATTAGGTGTACAGGTTTGCTCTTTAATTTGAAGTGAAGGACCAAGGTGCCGACTCTCTGCTCATGGCGCATTCCGTCTCCCTGAGGCAGAAACACTGCTGGGGAAGGCGGTGAATGCAGACTGATGCCCCCTGCTGAAACCGCTGCAGATGATCCATTTATTCAATCAACATTCTCTGAATTTGCAGAGCAAATGTTGAGTACTATCACATAAAATATGCCTTTTTAGATGGAAAGTGTCACCATCGACAGATCCATGGCCAGTCCAGTTCAGCTAAGACGGCGTTTCCAAACCTAACGTAAATCTGATTAGTTTCCGGTGTGGTCAGCTGTACTCCACCCCAGAAGAACTCTCCGACTTTCTTTCAGAATATTGCTGAGATCCAGGATTTCCTGGGATATTCTCAGACTGCTGCTCCTAAAATGACCCGTCACTTGTGCTGCCCACGGCACGCCTTCATGCTTGACACCAGCCAGACCAAAGTCCGATGGCGACCTCAAGGCAATTTACGCAACTTCCGCGGTCTGTGGCACGTCATCAAATCTATTTTAAAATACCACAGTTGATTAGATCTCAGCATTAGGAAAGTTGGATCCGACTGATTCCATTTACAAAATCCGATAAATTGAGTTTTAAGAACTCTTTAAGGAAACCAAAAAAACGCTTTTATCATTGCGCTTGCGGATGTCTAATCCATCCTCAGATGCAAAGCCAATCCGATAAGTGTCGTGAAAAATATTCAAACTTGTCCATGAACGACAGTACGCGCTGTCCTTTCAGCACCAGATTTTGACGCACGGTCACCGAGGAAACACGCAGACACGCAATGTGCAACCGTGGAGTCCTTTGTTCCACCATAGTTTGTTTCTGGACAACTGCAGTAAACATCAGTTTACTTTTCGACCTGTGTATGATTTCAGTGCCCCGCTGCTATAACGTGCATGTTTCCATTCTGTCTATATAGCGAGGCTTGAATGGGCCGGGGGAGGCGTGGGAGTCGAGGATTCTGTACCAATCACAGCGGGCCACAAACAATCTTCATAAAGGCTGTGTAAGGCTCGCTGTGCTGTAGTCTAAGCGTGAAAGTGTGATATGTTTGGACCGGTACATATCGACGTCTTGGGGCGGTGCGTAATGGTGGTCCAATTCTGATGGATACAAGGTGGACGGTTGCTTTCAGTGGAGAAGAATGAGGAGGATTCGGAAAAGTTTTTATTGACGACGGTGTCTGCACTGCTAAAATGACTGGGCATTGCGTGGAATGTAATTATTGGATAAAGGCTTCTCGTTACTGTGTAAAGGACAAATATACGGAAGAAGGAGAGGTGCTCCCCCCAAAAAGTTCATGTGATGCTCAGTCAGCTCAAATGGACCTTCCGCTCCAGGACAAATAATGTGTCTTAAGTCATCACTTAATTCATCGCATACACAGCGGAGTAGCCCACAAGGGACAGATCAGACACCGACTGAATAAAAAGCGAGCTCCACTTCAGGGCGACCAATACTGCACAAGAGGACCAGAGCACAGGAACCTCCGAGTGGTGTGCACTCATTCTTCTGATCTGCAGCCGGAGAGTGACCACCCGTGATTGACTCGGACTGAAAACAGTGGACATATCTCAGCGGGGGAGTCTAAACTTTGAGCCATTATTCTTTTAGTTTAAACGTTACGCACGGTGGACGCGCGGAACACGACCGGCGAGTTGGAGTAGCCTGTACAGGGCTGAAGGTAAACTTTTTCTACTCACATTATTTAACTTGTAAGTCTTTATTTTCTTTTAATCTGAGTAAGTGTGAGGCTTCTACAACTGTAAGAATCGGACCTGCAAAACACGTGCGCCTGCTTTTAGCCCAAAACTTTTCAGTTACCCAAAAAGTGGAAGAATCCTGACCCTTATCATGTTCATGACTATTTTCCCCAAAACAGAGCCTAAATCTGTTTGACAAAGATTTCTGCAAAGATCTGGCGTATTTGGAAACGTCTCTGCTCCAATTCATGATCGCTGCGGGAATCTGAATCACTCTCAATAAAAAACTCTCTGTGACTGTTAACTCTCCTCCGCAGGAGTCAACTTTGTTCCAAGTCGCTGGAGAAGGACTTCGTTTTTATCATTATTGTTTGTTTTTTTTCCTTATCATTATTATTATAACCCTACTTGAGCTATGAACGGAGTGCGCAAGCACTTCGTGATGGGACTGTTACTACTGACGTGCGCGCTGACCAGCCGCTGCAGCGAGAGCGCGTCCACGGCCACCACAGCCGCTGCTGCAGCCTCGGCCGGCAGGGACGCGACGATGATCTTGAGGCGGCTGGTGGAGATCGTGAGAAATGTGGAGGAGAGCCGGAATCACCTGAGCGCAAAAACGGAAACTCCGCTCGCGTCGAGGGCGTGGACCTCCCCGACGGAACCAAAGGATTTACGCAGCATGAAAACAGACAGAAGGGTCAAGGCAGCTGGTGAGTGACGGCTTTAGCAGGAGCGTGACCATCCCGACGGATAGCTTGTAGTCCACATTAGAGTCATTTTCGCACCATTGTACCTGATTGCTTAAGCTTCACCGTTTGCCTGTAAAATTTTACCTAGATCCGATTTGAAAAAAAAAAAAAAAAAGTCTTCTACAGATTTGCTTGGCGCCCATCTAATCCTCTTCCTCCACCTCCTCCTCCCCCAACAGGCATACCGCCCATAGATCTCAGAAAGAAAGAGAAATTCATAAAAATTCTAACAGGTGAGTCCTCATCGCAGTCATCTCTGGAGGGAGGCGATGAAAACACAATTACAGCCATCTTACGCAAAGGCAGCCTAGCAGTTGGCGCGGGATGATGTGGAGCGGCGCGCGTTTCTGACAAGATGCTCTGTTCCCTGTCAGGTCCGCTTTACTTTGGACCGAAGTGCAGGAAGCATGCGTACAAAGTCTACCATCACAACAGAGACTGCACGATACCAGCATGTAAGCCACATTTGCATCTCTTTAGCGCTTCTGTTTCAACAGAAAGGCATTCACTCAGGTTCAAACTTGTGATCTTGCTCCCAGACTTCAAAAGATGCGCACGGCTCCTCACACGGCTGGCCGTCAGCCCGCAGTGCACAGAGGGATAGCCCACTCCAGGTACCGTGGCACGTCATTTCTGCTGGAAAAGCATCGATGCTGACAGGTTTCCGGGTGTTCTGCTTTGAACAGGAACCCAACACCATAAGGACAATGTTACCTGGTGTCACCGCAGGTGTCTCAAGTAGCACCAGATAGAATCCATAAAATACCTTCAAACATGATAGTTTAAAATGTAATTTTTTTAAAAATGGCACAAGTGTAAATATTTTTAAAAAAGAAATAAACTATGTCTCTTGTTGCATTATGAGAGAACGGCACTGCAAATTTCAACTTTTATATCCCCAAAGTTAATACAGATTTAACTAAATCATTTGTCTTAAAGGAGGAAAAAATGTGTTATTATCAGAGGAAATGCAACTAAATCAGTGTGATCCAGCAGAAAAATGTTTAAAATGTACTCTTTGCTGGCACTGAATCACAAAAACATTGGGCTGACATGTGCCATGTGCAAGTAAGAGCTTAGGTGCAGTGATAAAACTGATTGTTCCCTGTGTGGAACTGGAGATAAATTTTCCCCGGCGCTCAAATCACACTGGGAAAATCTGTACTGTGGCGAAGGGCAGCCATCAGTAGATAATCCCTTCATTAATTCATCATTTGTTATTGTCTGCTGGGACAAATTTGTCTGATTTTCTTTTTCCTGTTTGCAGATTGAGGTGAAACACAAGTTCTTCCGACAAACCTGAAGTGGAAAATGTTGAGGGGGGAGGAGAAAAAGTGTCTTGGACACTGAGAGGAATCATAAATACTCTGACCAGCTATGACTGACAACAGGCACAGTCAGGCCCTTGAGTTATTTCTTTTCTCTTAAAGTATGGGTTATTGGAACGCACCCCCTCCTTGATTGTTGACCTGAGGAGGGAGCAGCAAGGTCAGACTAGGTGGAGGATGACCAGAGAAGTGAAAAAAAAAGTAACAAAGGGGGTTTCATTCCTCCTTATGTGCTAAAACAGAGAATCTTTAAAGGGATTGTGTATTATTATTGGGAACTTGCCCCCCCCCCCCCCCAGGTCACCAGTGTTTTGGCAGTTCCACCGACTTGTACCCACACTGAAGAAACACCATTAAATTATTGTGTGCACATTTCCTCGTGTCTATACGAGACATGTTTGGGGGGAAAAGCAAAGTGCCAGTTATCACACTCACTGTCAAGCGTGGGTCAAGACTATTTTTATATATATGTTGTCACAGTTTCACTGTACATACACATAGGGCTTGACCGCATAAATGAGTAAAGGAAATACAGTATGTGAACTATCTACTGTAAAACAAGACATACAAGGAATCTATATATGATGGCTTATTTAAATAAATTATAAGATCAATACAAACCTGAATGGTCTTTATTTTCTGATAGGCCCTTTGCCGTCTTTGAAATGGAATGCTCCTTGATGATCAAATGACTGATGTCTGTGAATTACACACAAACTTTCACAGTGAATAATGTTATAGTTTTACAAAGCAGAGATAAATGTTTATAGGATTAAAGCACTGGGAAACATGCACATTTACAAGACTGAATAATGTAAATAAAGGAAAAATAGGAATTGGAATCTATGTTTTCAGATGTATAGAATCTGTTCTTATTTTTTTTAGACCTTCTCCTCTTCAAATCATCCTAAATGGTAAAGAATCCTGCAAACAATTACTTGATTACTTACTTGATTACTTTATATAATCCATACCAGGTAAATATTTTGGCAGTTTCATGTGGAGATTATCCACTAGAATGAGGAGAGCAGGAGTTTGTCCTCTTGAATTGTGCAGATATTTATTTAACCCATGCTGTCTGCGTGGTGAGGGGAAGCGCTGGGATAATTTTCCAGCACTTCAGAAGCCAGTCAGGACACCCAGGAGGTGCAGGCAGAAGATTCAGGGATGCAACTGCCGAGGAGTATTAGCCCATTTACTCCAGATTAATCACACAAGCTTCTTTTCCAGTTAATTTTCTTTTCCAATTAATTTGTTCAAAGTGTTAAGAAAAAAACAATACCTGCAGTCATTTTCATTTTATTGAATTATTTGGTTTTATGTCAAACTCGTCAACACGACATCCTCTGGAAATGCAGTGAATTAGAGAAAGCTGACAAGACTGAAACACGATACAGTATTCTGGACCATGAAAGACGGCAGAAATGTGTGTTTGATTCAGAAAGTGATGTTCAAGTTGGACGTTAGGAATTCCCTTCCAGAAAGGCCTCACAGCAACGTACACACTGTTCATACACCGTCTCAAAGTCTTTGTCACTCCCCTGTAAGAAAAAACAAAGAGGGAGTTGTGAGACAGTGCATTCTTTTATGATATTTTAACAACCACCTATGACAGTAAAGCAGGAGGTTCTTCAACCTAATTTAGGGCACTGTTGACAGCACTGTTCTTTGTTTCCAATGGAGATGAAAGTCAGTCTTGGACAGTGACAAGACTTCAACGATGGGCTCTGTTGTGCTTGAGGGTGGCCTGCTCCTCTCAGCTAACACCACTGTTGCGCCATGCAGTTTAAAGCAAGCGAGATCTAACACTATCCAAACCATGCTGGATATGACAGAGACATTTATGAGTTCTTAATGTAAGAATTCTGGTTCCTTAAAAGCTGGAGCTACAATTTATCCAATTACCAGAAAACAATGAAGGTTGGTGAATTCATTTATTTATTTATTTATTTTTAAGATTAAACACACTGATTATCACCTGAACTATGTGACAGTAGCACATTGGATACTAAATGAACAATTGTCCATCTTCTTTTAAGAGCAATCTTGTCTTAATTAGGGTTCTTGTATTAAGTAACATATGAAGTTGTATTAACAACAGAAAAGCCTTTGGAAAAAAGGCTAAAACACTTCCTATTCTTGCCTTTTTCCCCAAACCACAACCCTTAAGGAGATTAGAAACAGGTGTAAACCCACATCCACGACATTTGGCAGAAAAAACATGCAACACATGTTTGCAACCAGAACAATTAAATAATTGAGATAAAGGTCCTAATGTGTTCTTAATGAGATGTTCATGGTCTGTTTTACAATCAGGCATTTATGGAATAAGAAGTGAAAAAAAACCTGCATTTAAACAATAAAATATTTTTTTCCAACTGTTGTCACCAAGGCAGGCAGGCACAGAACAGAACCTCTACAGAACATGTAATCTCAACCTTTTGGGGACAAAAACTAGAGAGCTAATAATGAGAAACTATCCAAATGTGATTTAAAAATAATAAATAAAGTCATCTGGCTAACTCTGACGGCCAGTGTTTCTCTGGACTCCCAGTGGAGCTTTTAATAAAAACTAGTATGAAGAGTTAGAAAGCTGTGAACACTAATAATCCTTTTGGTGTATTCCTTTGCACTGCTGTCATGTGTCACAGCTGCTGTAAATTTTATTTGTGTTAACACAGTTCTCCTGATATAATCAATATACCAGCCAAACCATAAGAAACTTCTAAAATGTGCTGAAAGACACTCAGATTTGACTGAAATACTTACATAATACGGGTCTTTAATGATCAGCTGCTTCTGAGGGTCGTACGAACCGAGCAGCTCGATCTTTGCTTTGCAATTCTTCACTGACTTCGCTTTCCTGTTCAAGTCACTGGGGGAAAAGAGGAATAAGTGGATAAGGGCATTTTTGAGAGGAAAACATCAACGATTTCCTGATTTAAAGACTGAAAAAAATGCCACAAGCGCACAACATAAAATTAACAGCCAGTGCATGTGGAAAAGAAATAACAGGAAATGAAGCCATGAAAACTAACAATGTTGTTATCGAGAACATGAGAAGACTCAGCACAGGAGAGCTGAAGCTGGGACATGGTCTCTTTCTGTCAGTCTAACCGGCTTAACGTTTGTGGGAAAAAAAAAAATAATGGTGGCAAGAAAGGAGAGAAAAACGACCAAAGAGCAACGACAAGGCATCCAAAGAACTCAGTAAGCAGCTTAGATCAGACCTGCCACAGGCATGTGATCTCACAATGAGCCCTAAATGTTCAAAGTACTAAAAAATATCCCTCCTCCTGACCTTTGGCGAGAGCTTAAGAGAGGCTATTGCTCATTAAAAGGAGGCATTTATTTCAACTTCTAAATGCTTCAATGTTACAGCCATTTTCAGGATGTGACGCAGTAACACAGCCAGCCTAGTCTTTATTTGGGCAATATTTTGTTTCCACATAATCGTTAATTTATTTGCAAAGGACACCAGCTGCATTATTTGCTGCATGTTCACATTTTAATCCAGATTATCAGTACAAATGCAGCCAATGTGGGAGAAAACATTTACCTCAGGTTGTTTTCATCCATGCAGAGGATGTAGTCAAAGGTCATGAAGTCATCCTTGGTCACCTGGAATGGAGGAGAAATCTCAGTTTGGGATTTGTGTAGAAATTGGCCATCAGAGGTGAGGGATTACAATGTCTTTCTCAAGATTGCTTGTTCTAATTTGCTTCAAAAAGGCAATGTAGCATCTCCACACTTGTTCACAGCTGATCCTCATTACCATTTGCATTTCTGGAAAGTAACATGATAACAATACAGATCTGAAATCTGCCCGGATGCTGCAGGCAAAATCTTAGATGCATTATATGAACAATCTACTGATAAAACACAGTTAACAAACTCTGTTGTATTGTGTTCATTCAGTTATCCTTCAACTCCAGTGTTAACATATTTACAAGGATTATATTAGATATACCATAGTTGTTTTGAATTGATTCTTATGTTATTTATTGTAAAAAGTTACTGTATCCAGTCCTGTCTGCAACAATAATCATCTCCTTAAAATGTTGTATTGTGTTTAATTGAGTCAGGAATTCACTCTATTCCACCAAAACACACAAACCACAGCACACCTCAATGCAGCTAAACTAAATATGGCTGCATTATTTTAAACATATAAGAGCTAATATCATCAGTAAAATGACTCAAAGAAAGGAGAGAACTGTTGTGGTGCCTACTTTACCACCAAGACACAGCCACAGAATTCTATTTATGCATGAATAAAATGATGAAACGAAGAAATTAGCATGTCTAAATGCAAGAGGTTGACAAATTAATGCTGCAACAGGCTTTGATTGTATAAAACATCTGCCAATAGTTAGTCTAAATGATGACCAGTGAAAGAGTTTTAGAATTATAGCTCCATTAAATTTAATATCTGCAAGGTTATAATAAGGTTTTCTACATTTAACAAACATGTTTGTGTCTGTCGAGTGTGGATGGTCAAAAGTTCCAACCCTGACAGAAAAGGTGAGATACAAAAATCTCTCTCAAGTTGGAAGATGGCAATGAAAGAAAAGAAGAAAGAGCAAAAGCTTGTCAAAACCCATTGTGACTGTTTGGCCGGTTTTAGTAAGAAAAGCACTGAGTCTATCTTCTGCTTTGATGAGATTAGAACTCCTCTAGAAAAAGTTTTTTGAAGTACATTTCAAGGTAAGTGTAAGTTTAATGTACCAATGCAGGGCCTTGACAAACATCTTGATTTGATTTTAGGATTTATAACACATGACAATAGGCAATACGATGATTGCAGTATCGGCTGTTCCATAGGCCCTGGGCTTGGCATACAGGTTTTAAGGACTTTTACAACACATTCAAAGTCTCTGTGAGAGAAAGCACAATTGTTTTCAAATAATGCCAGCACCTCTGTGTGTAAGAAGATCTCCTCATGTGTAAAAATGCACTTTTAAAACTTTAAATCAAACTTACATCAAATACTTTCAGGTTCCAATAAGCCTGAAGCTTGTCTTCAGTATGATCACAAAACTACAAACTATATATCAGCATTTATCTGCACCAGGCACAGGTCTATATTGTATTCTATGAAACTACTGGATGTTGTTGCTAACCTTTAATTTGAAACCTTCCACAGGACTGAACACATACATCTAATTAATCTAAAATTTCAGTGCAAATTAGAGACAGAACGACAGATTTTTATAAAGTTACACTGAGGTTAAAATGATGAAATACAATATTAAGAAATATTCAGAATATGTAAATTAGAGTAACAGGGCAGAGAAAGGCCTCTTAGATCACTGTAGCCAACAATAACTAATACGTTAACATTGACACTGTGCAGCGGAAATACTTAATTCATTTTACTGTTAGGATTTACTACCACATGCAACGAATAAGACAGGAAAGGTGAACATTAATCACAAAAACATTCTATTTTTTGGTTCTCAAATCAACACAGGCCAAACGTAACATCTGATTCAGCTACAGCTCAGAATAACATGTGGCATTAAATTATGGCTGAGGAAAACACAGAAATTGACTGTAGCTGCAGGTTGATGTACTAAAAGCAAGCTGTTAATCTATAATTTGTAGCGTAGCTATCAATGGCAGAAACAACACCGCCACCTGAGTGTGAAATGGGAACTTTCTTACCAAACTCACTCAGTCAAACATATACCAATGGAGTGAGCTGAACCGTATGACACCTGTTTATACCTGTCGTGCCCTGTGGCTTGATTCAATGCCATGGTTCCTTAAGCAAGCCATACCACGACTGTCCGGTAAGCTGCCTGTGTTCCAGTCAGATGTGGCACCACTGTCTATGACCCACTGCAATAACAGAAAAACAGGAAAGAGAACCTAGTGGTGGCTTATCATACCTGCCTGGCCGTATGACTCATGGCCACGCCATGCCTCCTCATGCAGGCTTGACCACGGTCATCTGGAGCATTTCCTATCTCATAGGTGGAGGTGGCAGCACTGTCTATCCTCCACTAGGAACAGCACAGCATGGAGAACAATAACACAGTACAAATGATTCATATACTGGAGGAAGAGGTTGCTAGTGAGACCAAACAGATCCATGCTTCTTCCTAATTATTCCTAATTTGGTAAAAAAAAATTATCAGGGATGTGGCGTGTTGAATGTTCAGTGCTACTTTGTTATGCAGTGCAAATAACAAAAGCTTTGGACTTTTTATAAATGACTCTTTGTTGCTTTACTAAAAGATACAAATAGTGGTCTGTAAAGTGTAACAGTGGGAAGTTACCTTATCAACAACCCCTATGTCTGTGGCCATTTTCCTGAAAACTGCTTCGGCAATGGGGGATCTGCAAATATTCCCTGTTGAATACAAAAAATCCAGAGAACACTTGAGCAGACATAGATAGATCGATGTATAAAACTATCTATCTATCTATCTATCTATATATATATGTACACACACACTATATTACCAAATGTATTCGCTCACCTGCCTTTACTCATACTATGAACTGAAGTGCCATCCCATTCCTAACCCATAGATTAACCCATTTTGTTATAATAGAGCTGACAGTTGACTGTGGAATATTTAGGAGCGAGGAAATTTCACGACTGGATTTGTTGCACAGGTGGCATCCTATGACAGTTCCACGCTGGAAGTCACTGAGCTCCTGAGAGCGGCCCATTCTTTCACAAATGTCTTGTTTCACAGTCTGCATGCCTGAGTGCTTGAATTTATACACCTGTGGCCAGGCCAAGTGATTAGGACACCTGATTCTGACATTGAATGGGTGAGCGAATACTTTTGGTAATATAGTGTATATATATATATATATATATATATATATATATATATATATATATATATATATATAAAGGACTGTATATGTGAAAGTAGTAAAATGTAAAATATGCTTCCCATATTTATTCTGAAGCACGTCACTTAACATAATTGTCTTAGACTGATCTATAATTATATACTTGTCCTTTCAATCTGTCTTGTTGTATTTTGCCAATTTATCACTCACTGATATTCACACTCATTTTCACGCAGGAAAAAAAAAATCACCCATTTTTCCATAACATCGGCTGCGTTAACTCCATTAGCAACATTACGCAACTTTAGTTTCGATCTCGACAGGCTAAGTTTACAAGTGAATAACCACTACTGTTATAAAAACTTATCCTTAATTTGATTTTCAACATGGGTAGGCATTTAAAAAAGAAAAAAACACCTCACATGACTTGACGTGATAGTAATTTAAAATTCAACTTTAAGTAAAAACATGATAGGCACATAGTATCTGACGACATCTACTTAATTGATTGACGATGCTAGCTCATAGTTAGCTTTAAGACATTTTAGCCAGTGCCGTTACATAAAAAAGTAAAACGCGCCCATACACTGGCGCAGTTTGCTTCGTCCGTCATGTGCATTATTGATTTAGTACTGTCAAAAACATGTATAAGCTCTTTGGGGTAAATATTTCTTACCTAAGCATACGAACAATACCGACTTCGAACTGACGGCAGCCATGTTGCTCCGAAGACTTGACCAAGTACCGTAAACCTCATAATGCACGTCTAAGATAGAGATATATATACTGTCAACGTACGTATATTTTAGACATTACGACGTCTAAGGTATTGCAAAATAAAAGCATCCAGCAGAAGTGATATCAAAGAAATGCACAGGTAATTTACTAGTTAAGACAAATGGGACAGAGTAGTGCAGTCATGAATGCAGTCATGAATGCAGTTTGTGCACCTAATTTTTATAAGTGGTGACCTGAAAAATGGGGACTGTCCCTCAGATGTGGCCTTCTCACAGTTAAAATGTCACAAGTGGTCATGGCTTATATGTGTTTTTGAACAAACATCAATGTATCCAGTCTGCATTTTTTTATGTTTCCTTAGTGACGACCTCTCATACCTCTCAAACTGCATGCAAGACAAGAAGTACACAGTGTCATTTGTTCATCTGTTCCCATCTCACAATTTTCTAAAACGCTGTGCCTGTATGATAACCGTTACTGTCTAAATGGAAGATGACATTAGACAGCAGATACATGACCTCAATGCATACTACACTGCAAGTAGAAGATGCCTGATTATATTTCATCATTTCTAGGTTGTTATTGATTCGGTAATGCCGTTTCATCAATATCTCATCTTAAGAAATTTAGGAGAAAGTGACATTGGTGTTTGTTGTTATTCTCCCTAATTTTATTTCTCCTTGAGTCTGTAGTCTCTTGAGTCCTAGTCATAAACATCTTAAAAACCAGAGTGTCTGCATTCAACATTCCTAAGATAACATAAATTTCATTATTTATATGGTAATCATGGTCCATTGTTTGGTCATAATACCAATAAATCAGGTCACCATTCAGAGATGTGTAACAATGTGGACGGACAGCCCACTGGGAAAAAACATTGAACTCTTGGCTGTCTCTCTCTCCCTCTACTATATTCGCAGGGAATTTCCACAGCTTTTCTCATTCTGGTTTACATTCATCCCAGAACTGGCTGCCACTGCCCCTAACACATCATGAACTCAGTGAACAATCTGGAACATATCTCTCCTGACGCATCAAAATTTATCCTGGGTGATTTCGACCACTGACCCAGCGGGAAAACCCTGTAAGGTTTTCTGCAGTATATCACATACATCGCACGCATTGGGAAGATGCTGCTTAAATGCTTTGCATCAGAGTCAGACCCACACAGGTCTGTTGCTTTCAGCCCCCCTGGGCGCTGCTGAAAAAAGTCCTATTATCCTACTAAAAAAAAGTCCTAAAAAAGCTGTCACATCAAGCAGTGGACCAAAGACAGTTTTTCTACCTCTGTTAGGATGCTTTGAGTCCAGACTAGAATAACCCTCCAATAGCATCATTGCACTAGTAGACACAACATCTCTTTATAAATGTGGACAGCATTATCCCCTCCAAAACTGTCAAAGAATACGGTCTTTTTCACTGGTTCTGAATTATACAAGACAGTGGTCAATAAGGCAGGCTGCCTACCAAGGGTTGTCCAGCTCCTCAACCCCCTGCGCACACTCAGCACACAAATTCACATTCCCATACATGTAGTATTAAGTTATGAAAAACACTCCCAATGTCTTCTTCAAAAGCAGCATGTTTCCTATAACAGCTGTTGTCTTTTGACCATAATGCATGTCTTCATTTTTTGTTTTCTAAATGAATGGTTTCAATTGTCTTTCCTTTTCGCTAAGGATAGAATACAAAGATAAAATCTCTCTTGCTCATCAAATACATATGGAGGGCCAGCTCTGCCAAATTTCAGACATTATTCCTGGAGTGTCAAAATCCATACCTCTCAGCTGAAGGCAGTTAGGAGAGGCACCAACCCCACTCAGTTAAGGGAAAAGAAGTAGGAGACAGATGTAAAAACTACACATAATGGTCAACCTCATCAGGTATTGCTATTCTGTTTTGGATTATTGTGCTTACATGGAAGATCTTTAGGTCTGAACTGTAGAATTAATGATTCCATAATATGTCCACACTTAACTGGTCCTGTAAAACCTACTTTATCAAGAACAAAATATTATAGTAACTTAAAATATAAAAGTAACAGCCAGTAACTGAGAAATCAAGATGTCAGAAACAAGCTTAGGCAGCCCTATAAATCCTGCAAGAAATGTAATGAATTTGAAAGAAACGTAATGGTTCTTGGCCTGAATACATTGTTATGAGAGCAAAGCAAACAAAACTCACTTTGATTTGTGTTATGTGATACTGTTCTGAAATTACTAATGGCCTACGATATTAATGTGCATTTATTCATGTTATCATGTTTATTATCTATCTTTCACAACTGAAGTGAACACATTTGAAGGTTTTCTTGATTGCACACTAAGGCATCATCAGTCATACCATGTTTATAATAATGCCTGTTTCTGTCTATCGGATAATTTCTCTGGATTTTGTCTTAAAAAAAAAAAAAAATCAAATAAATAAAGCAGAAGTCTGCATAATCCCCAGCTGAACATTTTTTTTTGTTTGTTTTTTTTTGTGGTTTTTAAGAAGCCTGTTGAAAGATGTCAGACTTTGTTTGCACATATGGTTGCAACTAACATGAGAAGCAGATGCATGATAGCAATCTGAAAACACCAGAAGATTAAAGGTTTTAGAAGAAATCAATTAAAATTTTGAAACCAATGCAATGCAAAAATACAGCTGTGTCGTCTTCCGAAGCCAAGTAATTGAAATGGTTATAAGGTGACTCCTATTAGAGGTCCAGTTTTTGCACAGATGTTTCAGATCTGAGCCAAGCGAATGTTCTCAGCTAAACTTGGACTAAGATAACAGGTATTCAACTAACTTTCTTAGTTAACTATCTTTCCTGTTCTTAAATTCATTTCACTCTTGGCCAAAGTGAATCAACATGGATTTCACAAGCGGCACAAATGCTATTGTCCCACTATCATGAACTGTGGTCAACGTTCACACATCAAAAGTGTTCATAAACTATGAATTAGGTTCTTTCTCCTTCCCAGGCATGTGCTGTAGTTTGATTTTAATGATTCTTGTCTGCTTTTATTCTTCTTATGTTGTCATAAACTATCTTACTGTATTTTGTGTGCTATCTTTTTATGGTTATTTCTATGTTTAATACAGCAAAACTAATAACGCTTCTAACATTTCTAGCCCAGAGCACGGCCTCTTGACATGACATTCACTTTTTTTAGTTGTTGTTCTGTTATTAATTATTTTTCTTCAGCATTTACAGTCTCTAAGCTCAGCCCTAGTCCATTGTTAATGCAACAAAGGTTTCTGAAAGACATGGAAATGTCTCCCCTGGCAATAGATTAGCACCCCTGTTTCATACTTTTACAGCGAAATATGATTCAAGCTGTCAAATGGGGACGTCAGTGTGTTGATTAAGTAATCAAACCCACACTGCCATATGCAGCATGGATTCCGCCTGGGGGCTGCGTATTCCAAGCATGTTATTTCCCCTTCTATTTTGGGATTTTATAGCATATGTATGCAGCCTGCTAGAATGAGAGGTCATGTAACCTATGCGAGATACAGTTTTTAGGATTGATGAGACTCAAAACCTGAACCATTTTGAAATTGCTTTAAACTGTCTCTCTTTATATCTTTGTAAATATCCCTGACTTTATGGCTCTGATGAAGAGAAATGCTCAGTGACAGAAAAAATCTTAACTGTGAATTACAAATAGGCCTGATTAAACACGTATTGCACAACATGTACATCAGAATTACACAAGCTTATAAGATGAGTCATTGACTGGTAACTGATTACGGATGACAGGATATTGTTATTTACGCAAGACTGTGTTCTTTAGTCACACACAATAAGTATAACAGCCCATATTTGCATTACCACAGGTGGGGAAAAAGCCTAAAGCTGTGTCAGGTTTCAGTTTTCTCACTGCTGGTATCAGGTGTACTTTGAACAATCTTGTGTTTGCACAGAATAGGCGGGGTTATGAGTTTAAACAGAAAAGGTGAAATCCTGTGCACATACGTGCTCAGGCAAAGAGCGGGCTTGAATGGAATCTCTTTCTTCTGTTGCTGCACACTGAAGGAATACCCTATCTGCTTATGTTTTTAGGAAAACCACGATGGACCCAAGTAGCGATGCCATCAAAATCCTGGAGAAGGGTCCGGAATACCTTCGAAAGCAAATGGAACTGGAGACTGAGACAAAAGGACATCTGAGTGCTGTGGAAAGGCTTGCTGCAAGCAAACCAAAATATGTCAAAAGCCAGGAGGTGGTAAACTCCACTCAGGAGCCGGTGATCAGCCTGGCATCGCTGTCTGTGAGTAGCATGGGGTCGTCTGACCAGAACTCGAGTCTCAGTGGGAATGCTGTCGCAGGGGACAACTCAGCTCTGCCTGCATTTGGAGCACAACACCGGTCAGCAGGAGAGGTGCGTCGATCCAGCTCCAAAAAACGCCCAGACTCTCTTCTGCTTTATAGACAGAAATGTGAATTGCTGAGAGGGTCTGGAAGTGACCGGAAACACCTCGTTAGACGAAAAATGCTACTAAACTTTGAGCACAAAACCGTCCCAATGCCCAAGGTGACAGATAAGGAGTGTGAATCTGTGGAAAGTGAGAAAACGGCCACAATGGAGGGGCCAGCACAGGAATGCAGCTCCTCTGGTGATGTCTATCAGTCAGAGAGAGGGAGGATTAAAGCAGGGCAGAGCACAAGAAACAATGTTTTGGTCGGACAAAGCATAGGGAAAAAATCCAAATGTCTCCTGGGGATCCCTGAAATTGAAAGAAGGCCTGGCAAAGGGGTGAGTCGCTCCCACTCGGATATCAGCTCCAGGTATTCTAAAAACTTTGCAGACTTTGATGCTTTTTTCAAATACTGTGGACTTTCTGGAGAGGTCATCGAGTCTTTAGGGAAGGAGAATTTCTCGGCTCGCACAGACGAAATGGCAATAAAGATACGGAGCGTGAGCATTTCTACGTCGAACAGTGGATTTACTAGGAGCAGCGATGACAGCGACGGGCTCCTGGAGGATGACTTACAGTCAAAGATATGCCAGGGGACATCCGTCATTGAGCGCAACGCAAGAATCATCAAATGGCTATACAGCTGCAAAAATGCCAAAGAAGCAGGAAAAAAATTAAGAGACCTGGACTAAGAGAAATCATTTTCTGCAGAGAGATGTGTGTGCATCAGTAGTGCATATGTGACAGTAAAGTGCACATATGTGAAACATGTTCCCATCACTAAAAGCTTAGGATTCACAATTTTTTTTAACCACAATATAGTTGTTGTTATTGTTTTTTTATCTTTTCACAAATGCAGCTAAATGCGAACAGTCAATCACATGGAAAAGTCTGCTGCGATCTAGAATTTAAAAAATTTTAAAAAGAACCTTTAGAACAAGACTTCAGCAAAATGAAGCTATTGTATTTGTTCAGACTCCTTTTCTTTGTTCCCTATTCCCCATGGTTTCACGCTTTATTCATGCTAATCATCATTCCTCTAACAATAATATGTAATCAGTGCAATAGTTTTGATAGCCAAGGTTGTCTTAAAATACAGATTAAAAACTAAAAACTACACGTTAAATTACATAAATTTACACAAGAACTGAGGAACTTAACATGAAGCAATGTCTTAACTCATGTTACTTTCTAGTCAGTTTCTTTAAACAAGGTCCATCAGCATGTCAAACTTACAAGTGTCCATACATAATAATTTATGTGAACTCCACCTAAAGATCTGTGAACCTTTGAATGATCATTCATTTTAATCACACATAATTGCAGGAAGACAAAGCGTAAAAGAGAAGAAAGTACATAAAACTGTCAGTACAGAGATATGTCATCAATAAAATGTATGTACCCCAATGGCTCGACTGTCCATCTCAGTGTGTGTGTGTGTGTGTGTGTTTGTGTGTGTGTGTGTGTGTGGGGGGGGTATTTAGAGGGGAGAATACTGACACTATATCGAGTCCAACCTTAAGCAGAATTGGAACCCACTCTCTTTCTTTGTCACTCATGCACTCTCTCTCTCTCTCTCTCTCTCTCTCTCTCTTTCTCTCTCTCTCTCTCTCTCTCACACACACACACACACACACACACACACACACACACACACACACACACACACACACACACACACACACACAGAAACAGCACTTATTAACAGAGCATAAAGATCAGTCTGCAACAGATGTCGATGACACCACCTTTCACTTTTTAAACAGCCAAACTGACCCCGCTTAAAGTCCCATCTGGTCTCTCTATGGTGCTTTCTAAACTTGGCCTGTAGGCATTTTAGAAAATCCTTATGCTTCTCATGGGTTATCTAGAGTTAATATACCATTCACCCATCCTATATTAAACTGGGATGAATCTGAGGCAATTTTTCAAGGAATAATGCACCTTACAACACGTCATCATTAATTCACTGTGTGTGCCTATAGGGGGCAGTATCTAACAACAATACTGTGTCATCATTGTAATACTTATTAAATCAACAGCAACACAATAGAACAGAATCAAAACGCAATCTCAATTTTATTTACAATTTATTATTCAAAGCGCTATTAATGGCTAAAGTACTTCGAATAGTGCTTTTTAATGGTACATTGAATAGTATTTGAATATTACGATGACAGTAACTAAGAGGGGTGACATTCAATTTTGTCTTGTGTGTGTTATTTGTAACTCGGTTGTTACCCTGATGTTACCCAGATGGTATTCTTGTGTTGATGGATACTATATATTAGCTATATTAGTATATGATATGATGGCAATAATGCAGCGGCGGTGATCTCATCCAGCATTACAGAATCAAAACAGAAGTACATGTGCGCAGGCCTGTGTCACGTGGACAGTAATCCCGACTAAACAACTGTGATTCAAAAAAATATGATTGACGAGAAAACAAACCAATCAGAGAAGGAGCGACCGTAGCAACAACCTGAAATACTGGTGTTTTATCCAATCAAAGAGCGTTGAGGGGGCGGAGACACACAACAGCGTACCCAGTGTGCTTACTTCCGTCAATATTTCCAATACTACAGCCAGAGGACAAGAGACGAGCGAGAGCTGGAGCAAAAAACTGGCTTTAAGGTTTGTTTTTTAGAAAAGACAGAAAGTCAGAACTGTGTTATATCGTTGTTGAGATGTTTTAATGTCTTCCTATTTAATTTAAATCAACTGACATCTTATATTATCTCCGGTTTTAGCGTATATCACATTTCAGCATTAATGCGAACACCTGATTAACGCTGAGATAAATACGTCCGTGTTGATGCAGTGTGTGTTATTGAAGCCGTTTGCATCAGGATGTCAACTACATCTCAGTTCAGTCATTATTTAGCATACCAGGTATCTCTATTGGCGCCATTTTGTATTAATTTAATCACTGTCAAGAAATCAATTATGTATCATACAGTTTGAATCAAGAGGGACAAAACTTTATGTAAATGGAAGTTCTGATTTAACTCGTATTAAAATGTGAAATCTGTAGCGTTACAATACTTTAATATTCGTGTGTTTTAAATGATCCTGTTTTAATTTTGCTACTTGATTTGAGCAAGTTCACTAAAGCTTTTGTTTGCTTCTGCAGACCCACATACAAAATTCCTGCATCTAATTTGGAGTAGTGGCAGCTGTCCCTCCATAAACTCTGTCCTCCAGCTAAAATGCCATTTTTGGGCCAGGACTGGAGGTCACCAGGATGGAGCTGGACCAAGACGGAGGGGGGCTGGCAGAGAGGACTGGATTACTATGACCATAAGTTGGGAAATAACAACCCAGAGTTACATGAGTGAGAAACCTCCTCATTTGTATCATTCTTTAATATTGCAAAAAAAAAAAAAAAAAAAAAAAAAAATATATTCTCTCTCTCTATATAGATAGATAGATAGATAGATAGATAGATAGATAGATAGATAGATAGATAGATATAACTTTTTATTATTTTTTTTAGCCAGGAAGTTCAGTCGAGTCAATGTTGTGGCCACAGAAGAATTTACCAAATAGACTTGAACACCATTTAATATTTACTATATCTACCATATCATATATCATTTTGGGGAGGGAAAAAGGGATCTTTAGTGATGCAAAACTTAGATAAATGTAATGATTGAGTTCTAAACTCAGAAAGACTTGGTTATTTAGAATCGCATGACAGGAAAATGGCATTCTCATGGGACAGATTATGTATTGGGTCTTTTCTGTCTTTATGTAAATGTTTATTTAAATGTGACAGACTGGATTGCAAAGGATAAATTGGATGCATCATATTACACTTTAAAGGTATGCTACCATGAATCAAAGCAGTTTTGTTGACTGCAATATGCATTAAGTAACAGATTATTACAATTATTTACATTTTATCCGAAATTACAGTCCTGCCTGAAAGTCTTTAGTCATGTAAAGAGGGTCATGACAACTGCTACCTGTAGGCAGCTGAGCTAAAAAAAAGATTGTGAGGATTGCTGTGGTTGAATCAGTTCCTGCTGAAGACCTACTCGCATGACACTGGTGCTGACTGGAATAATGGTGTCTGTTGGTGACATCCCTGCCACATTGTAGGTCATCTGTTATGTTAACCAGCCTCTCATGGCATCATGTTAGCATTGTCAGCAGTTGATGGATGCAGTATCAGACTAATGATATCACCTCATCATCTGGCCTCTGTAGTTTCTCTCACAAAGGCCGTTGTCATCATGCGCCTTGTGCCCATTTGGCAGAACAACAGACATATGTGAGAAAGGAAGAAATAAGGGCATTGTAAATGGCTACTGGCCGGGTGGATTATAGTGTTACAACCAGAGGTTACATCGTGTGTTAGCCACTGTTGCAAATTTTTAACAAGCAAGCAGATGAATGCAGTGTGTAAACTTTTACTCACCGAAATGTAAATAGACTGTTGGACTATCACTTTTTTAGACATCATGCACGTTCGGCAACAATTTATGAATGACAGAGGGATGCAATGGTATTCTTTTTAACATCTGATGACTGCATGCAAGCCTAGCAGCTTAAGCTCATGCACAGTATTTTAGGATAGAGTTTAATATCAAAATATATTGGGATATTAAAATATCTCAAATCCTTCCTAACGTTAATGTCAATTATTGTCTCTTATCGGCTCTGTGGAGGCTAGTGCTCAACATGCAACAGTGTAAAAGAGTCTGACTGTTGCATTACATTAGCAAAAGTGAGTTTAGTGTCTATTTTGTGTCTTATTTATTTATCCAAAAAAGTGGGTTATGTCATCCAGATAGTCACCTACATAGTCTTTAGATTTCCATCTCAGATGTGTGACTTCTTACCACAATCGTTGAAAACATGGAGGCAGAAAACGAAAGACAGCTGTCAGTGCTTGAAGATTGGCAGTGCCTGAGAGGTCTTGCCCTTTCTATGCTAAGGATGCGTAGAATTTGACTGGAACAGTCACGCATGAAAAGGATGGCTGTAGCTCCAATTACAGTGTATTTCTTAATGTGGTGATTTTAACTCATCATTCCGGTTTAAACCTGGATACTAATTTTTTCGCTTTCAATTCAGAAATTTTGAAAAACAAGTAAATGTAAATGGGTCTATTTTCTGAAAAAATCCCCAAACTACAGTTTGAACTGCTCATGAACTCCTCACAGTTGCAAATCAGCATTTTGACAGCGCTTGTCTCCCCCTCCAATACCTCAAGACAAACAAATAAAAGTCAAATTCTCACTTACATGTTGATTGAAGGGAGTTAAGGCTTTATTTCCCGCTCAGTAGTGTTGCCGTTCTTTTCAATTAATGCACAAAGAGTCAGTCAAACGTCCTGTCCAACCCTGGGAAATGTCATCACAGAGTGTTAGATAATTATATTGCAAGACATTAAACTTTGTAGCATAAGAAAATAGAGTACTCACAATAGCATCACTGAGTGAGGCGGTCTAGTCCTATAATAAACCATTTATTCTTGTGTACAAACTCTAATCAATGCTCAGCCAAAATATAATTTAATAATGAATACCCACTATATATTTATGATAGCTTGCTCCATTGTTATGCTTCATTTTGTTCCTCCTGGAGTTCATCCAGTTGAAATCTCCCATGTCAACATCGAACAAGTTCAGATTTGCTTCCAAATTGTTGCAATCAATCTTACCAGTCAGATATCAAATGGGCAGACCCAGAATGGCTGCCAGAAATAATAGATGGTGTCTCAGAGTGCTTTCCCTGTTTTCCTGTAAAATATCTGAGGAATACCTCTGATATGTTTGCCATCTGCTACGATATTTCATTTTTCTTTAAGACAACCCACAATGGAAACCATTTGAGCTGACTCTCTCCTGCTGTGATAGTTTACTGTGTATCTGACCTGTCCTGGTTATCATTCCATTTGTTTGTATTACCCTCTCATTGCTAGTTTTACATTCTGGAAACCAATTTCCTGGATAACTTTCAATTTTCACAGTCCTGGTCAGCTCAGAACACCGTGAACATCGCAGATATCTGCTGGTATGCAGTTATGGATTGTAATGCTCCTCAAAAGCCCTGTTATTAACAAACCCCTGCGTCCTTTGTCTGCAGGTTCTGCAGTGGCAACAAAGAAAAACTGTTCGTTGGGGATGTTTGTGAACTGGCCACAACAAAGAAGCAGAAGGATTTCTATAATATTAACACCAAATCTCATTGTAAGTCACTGAGAGCACTGTGTCACATCAGTTCACATATGTTAAGTAGATGTGTGCTAAGCGTGTTTGTCTTTCTCTCTTGTAGTTGTTTACAGGGATGAGTGGATCTATGTGCAGAAAGGGAGCACAAAGGAAGTGAGTCCTGAAGCAGAGGTTTTGTTTTTTTTTTCACAGATTTTTTTTCGGCAGCAGAGTTTATCTTAATCTACCTTTGAGACAGATCCATATTTTGTTTGTTCTTCCAGCGTCATGGGTACTGCACACTTGGCGAAGCCCTCAACCGTCTCGACTTTTCCAGTGCCATCCAGGACCTGAGGAGATTCAACTACGTCGCAAAAGTGGGCACAACAATTCTGTTTATTGTAAAGTATTGTTGCACATGTTATTCAACTTCCTCTGTCTGTAACCCATTAGCTTTTCCATTTAATAGCGAGGTCCCAGCTGACGTCTTTGAGTGGGGCTGCCCAGAAGAACTACTTCAATATTTTGGAGAAGATGGTACATAAAGGTAACCAGAGCTGGCAAGCTCACTGGCATGCCTTGCAGTGACAGAAAGGTTAAATATTCAGGCTCTGACTCATATGCTTCTGTTTCTCAGCATGTTGTTTAGCCACAGCATGCCTAATACAGAACCTGTAGGACAAATCTGCTCAGTCATTAATTATAGGAGCTGTGTCAAGATGCCAAATACACATCTTGTGTATCACTTGACCCAAAACAGAGTGTTCATTAAAATTATAGTGTGTGAAGTGAATTATAAAAATATAAAAGTTTTGTTATTCTCTATTTCTTGTATTTTCTTTCCAAATTATCCCAATAGTTTTGGTGGACCAGTACAATCCTCGGCTTGTCAAGGAGCTGCTGCAAGACTTGAACTCAACGCTGTACGATTTGACCATCCACGTGGGCCGCTGTGTGCTGGTGGGCAATGTCAATATTTGGCTGTGCAGATTGGAGACCATCCTCAAGTGGCAGCAGCAGCTTAACAACCTCCAGATCCCTGAGGTAGAAAATCTAGTTGTGTTTCTTTGCTCACACTTTAACCCAGGTCTGCTTTGACCTGTATGTGCATAAATGTGACATTTTAAATAAGGAAGTAGGTGTTTATGCCTTGTTCCTGAGCTGTGAGGTCTGATCAAGCTGACCAACATTGTTTTAATGTCCAGTGATACAGAACCACAACCTGTGTTTCTCTGTGATAGCATTTAATTTCAATGCATCTTTTGTGTCCCCTCAGCAAATTTGCACCGGCTTGTCATTCAGTGACTTGCCTATATTCATGCATAACGAGATTCTCTGCAAGTTATCTGATGCCTGTGACATCGTTAACCTGGGACAGGCCACGCCCACTCTACATGTCCTCAGTGAGGACAGGATACTTTGGAAAAAACTCTGCAGCTTTCATTTTTCAGAAAAACAGGTGAGAGTTTATTAAGTTCAAATAATTAGACATGAGGAATAAGAACAAATTCACAGCAAAATAAATAATAATAAAGATGATACAACCTAAAGTAGCATTTAAGTGTAAACAAGAAACCAGGTCTGTCGTGTAATTCACATATTTTACCGCCAGGGGCCACAATGTTCACAATTTTCTCAGAATAACCAAACGTATAGGGCTCCATGTAGGTTGATACCATTGTGATAATAAATATTTTCACATTTTGAAATGTTTGATTTCTTTCAGTTCTGTAAGAATATGGTGCTAAGCAATAATGACAATGTGGACTGGAAGCTCATGTACTTCACACTGCAGAAACATTATCCAAAGAAGGAGGAATACGGTGACACTTTGCACTTCTGCAAACATTGTAGCAGCCTCTTCTGGAAGGTAACCAAACTAACTAAATTGTGTGTGTGTGTGTGTGTGTGTGTGTGTGTGTGTGTGTGTGTGTGTGTGTGTGTGTGTGTGTGT
>BJFM01000097.1:159452-209259 GCA_016586285.1 Arothron firmamentum
AAACTCCCCCAGACCCCCCCCCCACCTCCCCGTCACATCAGAATTCCACACTGGAGCGTTCCACCAGTGTACAGATGCCGCCCTCCACCGAGTTTATAGAACAAACTCTTGGCTCAGACTGCATCCACGCCTGGGAGGAATTCCAAAGTCAATTGTCAAGGTCATAACATTTACTCCTACTCACATCTGTGCCTGCCTTTGGTCGGCCTTTATCAAAACATTCTCAGCAAACATGCAGTTATTTAATGAATGTGTCTCACCTCGGTGACCCACAGAAATGCCTCTTTTGCAGGAGGAACAGAGGTTTCACCCTTACAGATCAGAATTTAGTTCAAGAAAACAGATGAAAGAATGAATGTGTCTCACTAAACAGGAACCTATACAATATATACAATACATGTGAGACTGAGCACAATAATGTGAAAGCTTGAATGTGCAGAGAAAACTTTATTCTGGAATAGCCAGATCTCATATTTATGACCGTCTAACAGCACGATGTGTAATGTGTAACAAGATAATAACAGACATGTAACAGGGAAATGATACGTGTATAACAGGATTGCACTTTTTTTACTTTTTTTTTTCAAAACTATTTTTTTCTATCATAAATTGCTGATCATTCTGTCTATTGTACTTGGACCAACATGAGTATTGTTGGCCTCCATGGAGGAATTGCAGCTGCTCCATGTAAACGTCCTCACGTTATGAGTGGCCAGCATCTCCCTCAGTGGAGAGGTTTTTTTTTATCAACTTTAATCGTGTCTTCACTGCCTGCTCCCCCCGGTCCTGGATCAGATTTGCTATAATTCCGGCTGAAACCAGAGATGTCAAAACAAGCCGAGAGTGTATCTGCACGTGAATCTGTGTTAGTGCATACATGCATGCACACAGAGAGGCTTATTCACCGTCCTCTATAACCTCTACCCTTGGGGGGTAAAGTAGCTCGGCAGCAGCTAAAAGCACGAAAACTGAGAAGCTCAATGAAAAGTCAGAGTGTGGGAGAGCTTTACCTTACAGTTCCGGGAAGAACAATAGAACTCTTATGAGACAACATTCTTTCATCTATACCACAGAGCCTGAAGCTCAAAGGAATTCTCTCACAGATTTTATTGTTTGCTAATTTGGTCAAATTTGTCAACAAATCAAAGCACATAAATACAACCTGTTTGTTTTGAATATATGACATCCTACCTTTGTGTTGTAATTTATTCTAAACTCTTTAAAACCATGAGAGCAGGATTTGTTTGGTAAAGATCTTAGCTTTAGGCCCTCCCTACTGCTTAAGCTGATCAAAACCACATAAATCTGACATTTTTTTTCAGACTGGTGCAAAGTTTTTAAGCTGGCGTCTGTGGTGACATTCCTGCTTTGGCTCACTGTAAGAGATGCATATTTGTTAAATCTTGTGATTTGCAGTACAAATGGATATGAGATTAGTGTTTAACTTGGGCATGTGACAATTGTGTTCTATAAACTATATATTGTATATATGCTCTGGGGTTCTGCCTCTGTAAAGCCCCTAGAGACACTTTTTATCGTAAAAGGTGATATATAAATAAAACTGAACTGAACAGATGCTATAAGCGTGGCCTCCTCTGAACGATGTAAGTTACACCCAATGCCACAAGAGGGAGACAGAGTTGGAAAATGTGGTGGAAATCAAACCCACAATTAAAAACTCCCTGATGCAAAACTAAATATAAAAAAAGCTTTATATATAACAGAATAATGCAATAATAATACGGCAAAAAATAACTTTGAAAATAACTTGATGCATCAGTTCAGAAATATCTCCTCCAGGCATAAGACACATCTAATCAGCTGACAAAGATGGCTAAAACTGATGAAAACAACAATTGAGTGAAGTATACATAAGGATGTTGTTAAAATACAAACAAGCTGACATGTATGTTGGGTTTAAAGCTGATAAAAATCTAAAATTATCATTACACATGAGGGTCAAAGTCATGCATTCTCTCTTTTAACTGACAAAGATGTTACTAAAATGTCAAGTGATTAGTTCAAGCAGCTCCGAAAAATGGAAGTCAGAAGAATCTCAGACTATAAATGGAATGATGAAAAGAAAGGTAACACCTCGGGACTGTGTGTCTCTTCAGCATTTCCTAATATGAACATAAAACAACCGCTGGTGAAGGAATTGTATCCTTCCTGAGTGCCAGAGCAGCTTGTGGTTATTTTCATCCTTGTTTTTCTTCCATGGCTATTGTTCCAACACAGGAGGTCCAGCTCCTTGAAAGAATGCTACGTTTCCTTCCCTTCTCCATCAGAGCCGGACGGTCCTGTCCTCACAAACAGAACAGGCCATGGAATATGCCCTGTGAACCGAGTCACCCAGGGGCCCGACATGTACCGTTCAGTTATAACCTTGCCTTTGACTAAAGACTTTTTGTGGATGCAGGCCAGGAGATATTTAGAAAACAAACAACCTACCATTTATTTTTTTAATGGTTCTAACAATAAAGACATCAACTTGTCACTCTGATAAGAAAGTGACAAAATTATTCACCTATCACTAATTAGCTTAGCTAAAAAATAAAAAAAAATACAATATAGCTTTTAAAAAATTTTTTTTAAAAAAGCTCTCTGGCTCATCACGCTAAACAAGAAAGTTGTCCAGAGATGAGGAAAAAAACAGTGCAGATACATCACAGCCGAAGATGGGAGTGTTTACAGATAAACACCACAGCCTCAACAGTCTTCTGCTCCTTTCTGTTCCACTGACAGGAAGAAACCATTTGTGTGTGTGTGTGTGTGTGTGTGTGTGTGTGTGTGTGTGTTCTAAGTTTAAGAGTCTGCTGCATTTGTGCTACATTTGAATAGCTGTGAGGTCATTCTATTTACCTTGGCCACTGTGGTGACAGCTTCCTCCTCCTCTTCTTCTCCTTCCATGTCTTTGTCCTTATACACACACGCACACACACGAGCACACACACACACACACACACACACACACACATACACACACACACCAGAAATAAGATAAATGGAATAGCATCAACACAGGGACAGGTGTGTGTTTTACCTGTAAGAGATAAAATGTGTGTGCATGTGTGTGTCTGCAGAGTGACAGAAACACCATATCCTCTGCCTTCTCTGTGGGATCAGTGGCAAAAATCTTAATAGACATGCTGTACACACGAGAGCTGAGTTTGAACTTGCCATAGTTGTTCTGGGAGACTATTTGTGTTATAAAATAACTGAGCAAATTAAGACTTGTTTCTACTACTTCAGCTTTATTTTTGTTTCCTGGTCTCTACATTCATGTCATCAGAGAATAGCATTTCCTAAAGCTCTGAAGAAAAAAGATTCCCCAATTTACAATCCTTCACCAGGCTGGTTACCCATAATTGCACATCTAACATGGTTTTAGGGTTTAAGGCGGTTATCAAAATGCCACCCACGCCGATCGCTTTCTTTGAATTGTACTGTAATCCATTTTGAATATTTACAGACAGAAGACTTTATGATAAAGACAGGGGGCAGTAAGAAGTCAGCTGATCCTGAAAGAACGCCATTAGGAGCCAGAGCCATGTAAGACGATCAAAGCTGTGAGAACTTCTGACATATGAAAGGAGGAGAAACGGCGGCTGGGCGTGTCTGAGCAGCGTCTGCTGGGTCTCGACCACCTGAGCCGATCAAAGAACCACTTGTAAACAGTGGGACTGCTGCCGACTGTTGGGGTGTAAAAGCATTAACAAAATAGCACCAAGGATGAGAGACAGACAGACAGACAGAGAGAGAGAGAGAGAGAGAGAGAGAGAGAGAGAGAGAGAGAGAGAGAGAGAGAGAGAGAGAGAGAGAGAGAGAGAGAGAGAGAGAGAGCATTTCAGGGAAAACTAGTCCTGCTTCTCAACTGTGTGGAAAATGTCATTTCAAAACCACATTATTGGTCAATAAAGTGTACAGTAACACTTACAGTAGCTGGCAGAGGCATTTATTAAGAAGCTTTTTTTTTCCATTTTTAGCACCATTTAAGCAGGGAACCACAGTTTAAGATGCTGATTAGTGAAGTTCTGGTGAGGGTTGGTGAGGAAAATTACTCTGTCTGAAGATATGAGCTGATCCAAGCTACTGAAAACAGAAATACCACCGAAAAGCCACAGAAAAACAAAGCGTCGTTGGCTGCTGTGTTCCTGTCTGAGCCAGGACTCAGTCATAATTCAGGTGGTATGAAGTTTCATTTTGACCTTCCAGAGGGTCTCAGGTAAGGCTCCAGGTATTTGGGACCCCGTGGTGATTCAGAACCTTCCTGCTGATGATCTCCAGCACTCATGTCTGTTCAGATTTTACTTCCGACGGAATCAGGCGGATGATTCTGAGGTAATCAGGTGGACAGACCTACAGACGCACCTCCTGTGCGCTCACAGCCGCCCTCACAGCTCATTAAACTCCAACAAAGAGCGAGCAGCAGGATGGAAAGCCGGGGTGGGGGCTGAAACGTAGCACGGAGCGAGGACAGATCTTAACTTCAAATCCTGCACTCTCATTCCTTCTTTATGTTTTGTGCATGTTTGGGAGTCTCATCCCTTCATATCACTGCGGCTCTGCATGTGTGCCTGAGGGCTGTGGCGTGACACCGTGACCGTAACAGATCAGACCGATGAAAAACCTCTGAAGGAAAAGAAGAGATTCAGACCTGCCACCTTGTGATCTGACCTCTGACCCCCGCACAGAGGCCGCCATCAAGGCTCTCTCAGCTCACAGCAGAGCTCAGACTAGGACCTCTGAGTTTGGAGCCACATGCTCCAGTTCCCAGAGCGGGAGTGAAGAAAACCCAACCAAGGCTGGATTTTATTAAAACAGGAGACTGCAAACGTCACAACAGCATTATCTTCAGGTTCTGATTGTGTGTTTAATTATAAACTGTAACACATGCACAACACTATCATGCATCTATGATTTTTGTTGTCTGGCCATGTTTTAATTAATGCACACACAGCTGATTAGTCATCACATGACAAAAGGACGTCATCTTGACCATAAACAGAGATAAACAGTTTCCGGTTTGCGCGAAACTGCAATTTTAGTTTGTTTAGCAAAATAAATTATTGCTTATCTGTGAGTTATTTCATTTAAATGGAATATTTTCTGTATAAGGATCATTCTGTCACATGTTAATACAGTTTTATAGCATTTTTATCTTATTCATCTTTGATTTCATGTAAGATATGCATAATTTAATAAGGGCTCATTGCGCAGACTTTACCTCGAACAGCATCTTCACCTTTAGAAAACACGGTTTTTGTAGTGCTATTAGGGAAACAGCAGGGTCTTGCGAACATGTATGACTGTCTGTGCTGTTTGAGTGAATAATCCACATGCCAGTGTGGGCAGTGAGCTGAGCCTGCTTACCTTGTAGGAGTGATGATGGTGCCAGGACATGTCGTCTTCCTCTGACGCATAGTCCACCAGCATTTTACTCTTGCTTTTCTTGAACATGTCTCCACTTGTTGTTGAATCCACCCGGCCTGAGCTCTGCAAAACAACAACTTAAAAAAAAAAAAGTTGATTTTGTGCCCCCCCACCCCCCACTGAAGACCCTAAACTGAAGCCTGTCTGTCGACGGTGAGGGGAGATCGCGCTGACGCACCGTTAAAGCGCGCTCCGCTCGTTCGTGCCGCAGCGGATCCGCGCAGTTTTCCCTGAAAAACGCGTATTATTCATTCAGAGTGGTGCCGGGAGCTGGAAAAAAGACGAACGTTTCTCTGATGACGCGCGCTGTTTCCGTCAGTGCGTATGATCGGTGCATTTTTACGCAGTCTCGACCACCTGGACTCCGAGTCATCGCTCCTCCCATGGCCCTCCTGCTCCTGTCCCCTCGGGGTTGCCATGGTAGAGGGAGGAAGGGGGTCATACAGCACGTCTAATCTTCGGCCAATACAAGCACCGAGACGCGTATTTATGCAAAATAACGCAGCCTTTCCGTTATCACGGTGGGAAAACACGGAAGTGGGTATTTACAGACAGAATGACACAGATTTTATGTTCCTGGGAGGATCTCAATTACAAATCTATTAATGGAACAAGTAACATAACAATAGAGTAGTAGGTTTTCAGGATTTTGTTGGGTTAATCTGAAGCAATTCTTATTTTTTTGTTAAAACTTCGTATATTTCCATCTGAATCTGCCGTGAAACAGTTCAAAGGGCAAATAACGCAGCATTCCCTGTCTATTTACACATTAGGAAATATTTGCTGCTAATAAATATACTATCATACGTGATCTTTGAATACTAAAAAAAAATGCCTTTTCTTTTACATTTCACCCCATGACAAAGGAAACGAGTTTTTTTGTGTGTAATTCATTTCTTGTGTAATTCCACACTATTTGAACAGAAAGTGTAAGACTTGTTGATATCTTCCAGACGAAAGATAAAGGAAATCTTTCTTACTTTCAGGGACTAAAAGGTTAACTGAAAAAAAGGTTATTCTTGCCAGTTTTATTTAGAATAGAATCTCTTTTTTGTTGTAGAATGAGAGAAAATACAGTCCGACATGTTTAGAATTGGGTGGTTCACAATCTCAACCTCTCTCAAACAAGTGACACATTATGCAGGCAGACCCCTTAAAAAAGCCCCAGTTTAGCTCCAGTTAAGACCGCTCAGCTGATTCAGCGTTCCTCTTAATTCCCCCTTCAATGTTGACAGTATACTGTAAATTTCTGTGGAATGTGGATTTTTTTTTCTATGACCAAGTAATGTCAGAATAAACTCGCCCTCTAATTTTTTTAAAGCTTTGAAGAAAACATGGTGTTAACCAAGGTCATCAGTACGTCATCTGAGATGTACGTGCATTCTCCCAGTATCCCAACAGAGGTTATTTCCAGACTGAGTGGTGAGGGTGAGATTACGTATATGTCCAATCAATCCTGCTGATTGCCTTTGACCTGGGCAGCTTTAAAATCTGGGACGACTCACAGAAATGGTTTTATTCACCGTATTTAGACGATATTGTGTCACAAAAATGCAAGTATTTGTACTTTTTGACTGTTCTTGCTGCTCATGTTAATGTTTAATAAATAATTCAGGCATTAAAGATTGAGAAGCAAATTGAGGTCAAAGGTAAGAATGCGTGTCGGCCTGTTCTGTAACTGTACCGGTTACATTCTGTCTGGTCGCTGAGGCTTCAGATCAGGACTCAAGGCATTCACGCTGGACACAGCTGGGATTATCTAATCTGTCCCACGACAGCACAGATATACAGTACATCTTAAACTGCAGATATGACAACTGACCTGGACTTCAGCAGGATGGAGATTCTAAACCTTCAGGTCAGACTTTTGTCCCACTAATATCCTTGCATATTCTGTCAGATGTTATTTATGGTTACAAATGTTTTACATTTGAGCCCCAAAAAGCTAAACACCATTCCTCTATATTTTTTTATATCCATATCAAGGTTTAGTGATATGCATAGATCTCGTCCTTGGTGCCACCATTCAGCAAACATAAGAGGCTGAGATTAACCATGACGCAGCAGCTATCTGATGAGATTCCCAGGTCACAGAGTTCTCAACCCCCTGGGACCACAGCACAAGTTAGCCAAGAACAGAGATTAAAGCTTAATTATGCTCACAGGCCAACTTTCTGAGATCTTCCTCGGAGACTCTAATGAACATTATGTTCCACAACCGCTACTTAGTACTGGCATGTTCTCACTCTCGAGACTTTGATTCGTTAATGTTATAATATTATGCATGTGTGGACTGTTAAAAATAAAGTTCTGACAGCTAGAACATGCCACAAACACACTGTCAATCAAGTGTTCAGTTGAAATACGAAGAGCAGTATCATGATTGATTTCTGCTAGATTTTCTGCTTCAAAGCTTTATAAACTATAATGTTCTGTATGTGCAAAGACTATTGTACCTTTTTTCTGACATCAAGATCCAAGGCCAAAGTACCTGATAATGTTGTTTCATCACAAATACTTTGTGTTTACTGTACATATGTGTCTCTGCTCCTGCTGCACACGTGTGCGTTTGCGTGTGTGACTGTAATGATTTAAAGGAAAATTCTCCAAACAAGGCTAACTTCTGCTAAAGATGATGCATTTAAAAGAATAGTTTAAAAAAAAAAAGTGCCGCATCACCGTCAAGAAGGAGGAGAAAACCTATTTGACATCTAGATTTGGTTCCAGCTTCAGAACTGGTTGGACTCTGTCGCTTCACTGAGACAACAGAAGGCGATGCTGACACCTAGCGTAAGAAGCAAGTATTACTTCTGTCTCTCTTTCTCTTTTCTGAAATTGAAGACAAATCACCAAATCACCTTTTAGACAGGAACTTTTATTTGCATTGTATACATCATAAAAAGCAACATATGTTAAAGGTGCTTGTAATTAGGCAAATCTAAAGAAAAGTCTATAACGTGCACATGTTTGTCAGCCTAAAGCTCAAGCAGGACATTTCAAAACACACAAAACTGTCTATAAATAGGTATATAAAGAAAATTAAAACACTACAGGAATTGACAAATACTGTAGTGTTTAAAAGTCTATTCTCTGTTTCCTGACACTCAGAGCCACACATCTCTGTTTGAAGGTTAATGACCTCTCAAAATAAGCTGCTCTATAACTGAGAGGTATCCTAAGAGGATACACGAGGGACAGTTAATCTCAGCAGTCACTGTGCTTCTTTTTCATTAGTGATACATTCATATGCTGTCAACATCACATTTCTGCATTAAACACACGAACAAGTGTTTATTTATTATTTCTGTCTAACAAATGTGCAATTTTGAGACATGGGTGGATTTCTATGTTTGTTCAGGTGGTATCCAGGGTGGATCTCAGCAACACAGCAGGTGATGTGCATCACTGCAGCTCAAATCTAGCTGGCAGTGTCCTGCTCTAATAATCTCATTCAGCATCAGGGTAGTATGTACAAGACTGTGTGCAAGATATGTACAAAGTGCAAAGTTGCAGCATTCACACCTCAGAGGTCAGACATGTTTAAAAGTCTGTGTTTCTGTATTTTTCTCTGTGCATTTTCAGGGTTGCCAAATGTATTTTTCTTTCTTTTCAATCTAATATAAAAGTTTTCATGGTGCTTTTCTGTCATCAAGGAAAAAACTGCATTTAAAATCAAATAGTTGGTGCATTTGGTTAAAAAATTATTGACTCATTTATACTCATTTCATCATACTAATTTCCTTAAAAAGGTACAGGGGTAATGGGATCATTGGATTTTAACCTTTTTACCTGGAGTCAACCAGAAACATTAAAAAAAGCTGCCTTTGTGCTTCACTGCATATAACCTGTTGCAGTTAAAATGCGCTGTGCAATGGAGGAGAGGTAATTTTAAATGGGGAAATTCCTCTTTTTACCACCCAAACAGAGCTTTCATCTTAGACTTTACAAATTCGCAAGAATGGCACAACTTGATTAAATATTTTGGATTAATACACAGAGAAAAACAAAGGCAGGAACAAAGAACCTGCAGGAAATAAAAAAACTTCTATTATTTAATTGTTAAATGTTGCTGCTAAGGGAACAACTTTGGGAGAAACCTGGTTTAAAGTTAGCCAGCCTTTGTACATGTGCACGTATTTCTTCCACCAGGACCATCATCTAAAGAGGCGACTGGACGGTTTGCAGTGCAGCGTAAGTTGGCGAGAGCTGTATCCAGACATTCCGATTCCCATCAGGCCCAGCAGGACGGCCATGCGCGGCATCACGGGTCCCTCCCGGCTCTGCAGCGCAGCCTGGGCTGCTTGAGTCTGAAAGAGAGAGCAGGGGTCACCACCCAGGTAGCCACGCACCCAGCACCAGACCAGATCATCACTGGGGGTCGAGGCAGTGTCTCAGCAGCATTCCTCCTGGCTCTGGCAATAGCAGAGTCCATAAAGAGGTGATTCTGGTCACACACCTGCCTCATCCCAGCAATTAGCTTGCCATATCGGAAGAATCGTACTATAATCTTCATTTTAAAGTATGATTTGACACATGTCATAAATTATTTGGAGCCTCAAGAGTCTGTCAGAACTTTTCTTCTTAAATAAAAGATACTGTGTTTGTTGATTTTGATTATTTGACAATGTTTACATCTGTCAGTATCTTTGTGGTGATAAAAATATATAATCCTGACGTCTATTCTGAAGGAATCATGATGATCTAGTTGCAATGCAGATGGTGAGGATTAGTGTTGTCCATTTTTAAAAACAAAGACAAGCCACACTGTTGGTTCCTGAGTCCAACTGCAGGGTTCTAAAACATTCTTCCTCTGGAGGTCATAAAAAGATCTCATGTTATTCCCCTAGATCCAATTACAGAGCGCTAACCTGACCTGGGAAGATAGGCCAGATTAAGGCTCCTGACTCATTATTCCTGCCATGACACAGACACAAATGGCCACTTTATACACGGTGTTGACAGTGGAATCGTGTTAATATTAGAATTATCTCCATCTGAATTTTTCAGATGTGCATTAGACTGATTGATTTATTGCTGATTATTCCACCTGATGCAAAGAAAACAAACGTAGTGGCTGTGTTTGGTGCATAAAAGTTCTGGTTGCTGTAAAGCATCATCATTTTATAATTTTGACATAGAAATGTGTAGGACGACCCTCTGAACAACAGTTGTTTTTTATAGAGGCGCTAATGGAATTTGCTGAAGTCTAATTATTGATCCAAAGACAAAAATCACGTGAAAGCATTTTACGCACCTGGAGGTATCTGATATATCCAGGGGTCAGCCGAGGGATGCGGAAAAACATTGTTGTCTTTATCAGTTTTTCCACGGTTGGAACTGCAGGAAATAAATGTGTGAGCAGTGCCTCCAGCTTTCTGATGGGCAGGTTTATTCCACTGTGGTCCGAGTCTTCTCCACCAGACTGCAGGATGAACAGCAGTGCTCCTCCAATCTGAAGACGTACACCTCGTTCCTGCACTCAGATACACACCTTAGACTCAGACTGCAATGAAGTCTCTGCTGAGGAGAAAAGCAGTGTCAGTACCTGATATATGAAGACTCGACTCTGTTGTATAAGATGGTCACATGGTGTCAGAACACATTTGCTTGTGCCTCCGTGTGAATGTCCATGTGTGTCACTGGAAGATTAGCAGGAGGCCAAGTTGGATTAACAGTACATGTAAGAGAGGGGAAAAAAACCCTGCCCCATCAGAGGATGACAAAAACAAACCATTGCGATGACATCCGCTGAGGTCACAGAAAAGTTTACCAATTAAGAACAATTAAAAGTCAATTGGATTCCACCAGTTGATTCTGTCTATGTAGGAATCATTGTTTTACAAAAAGTCTCAGGCTGATGAGACTGCAGCTCGCCTGAATGACAGTACCTTCCAGTGTTTTTGACAAAAGCTTGAACGTAAACTGAAATAACACAGTTTGTAATTATAAAATACAAAAAACGCGCAAGAAAATCTGGGCTGACTCCTAACATACATTACAGTATCCGTAAAACATTGAGAATGTTGTTTTGCCCTGAAGCAGTAAATACATTTATGATCAGGAAATGCAATGGGCAATAGAAGACGGATGGATGGATGAATGATGGATGGATGGAGGGATGGAGGAGTTTAAAACTGTTCATGCAAACAGTCCAAGATTTTTCAAGGGCAGCCGAGGATTTCTTTGCCAACACGCCAAGAAGAGATTAGGTCAATGTAAAAGACATGCAACACAGAATAAAGGAAGGTCACTTTATCACCTAAGTGCACACTTGCACTCACTATGCACTCACTCACTCACTGACGTGCACGAAATTATTACACTCTTTACTTAACTGAAAATGTTGGTTATGGTTTTTGTGTTTTTACAATATCGTTGATATCACTTACTGAAAGCCAAGTAGACTTTAAAAAAAAGATTTTAACAAATTAGATTTAAACATATTTTATTCAGGCACATTTGTAAACACGCGCATTTGAGTCGCATTTTTATTGCGTCTGTAGCTTTAAAATGGACCCCCGGATCTCCCTGAACTCGGGACGCGGGTTCATATAAACTTCAACAACATCGTATTTATCGTAAATATTTTTAGAATTGAATATTATATGTATACTTTTTGAAACGCATGTGCTAATAAGTTTGTCGCTGCAGTTTTACAGCAGTTTTTTGTTAGGAGCTGGTAAAACGACAAGTGTTTTTTTTTGTTGTTGTTGCTAGCTAACAGCTAAAGTAGTCGCTGTTGGTTAGTTTACTTTTACAGAAAAACAAAGAACGCCCACCTAAACGAACATTTGCCGAGTATGCCACTTCAGCTGCACTTTCTTCAAAAATATTTTTGCAGGCGAGCATGTTGAGAATCACTGATAGTTGTATGACACCAACTACAAAATAACTACAAAGGTAATAACTTTGCACGTAATATCTCGTATGGTAATATTTAGAGACTGCGACACAACTGTAATGAAATTCATAGCTATTGAATTGAACCTTTTTGTGTGCTTGTGCTATTGAGTATTTTCCTTATTCTTATGTTGTTTTTTTATAGTTTTAATTTCACTTCATGCGAAATGAAGAGGAGACACGACACTGCAGCAGCTGCATTATTGCATGGGACAAAGAGAAGTCGTTTTGACAGCAGTTTCGATGAAGAGTCAGAGCTGCCAAGTCAAGGTAGTTTAATGGTTTTGGGAAAGAGAGATACATATATTAATATCCATTGGCAGTATTTAAAGCTACTTTCTATGCTGTCAGTTGCCTTCACATATGTTACATTTATGTTTTTTGATTTGGTTCTTTTGGTGAATCTCTGAACATCTGTTGGTAATGAGTAGATTGTTTTTTTTAATTTTTGCTTTCTAGACTTGAGCCAAAATGATTCCCTCCATGACCAGGAGGATGGGAGACCAGGTTTTTCCTCGACAGCGTCATTTGATGACCAGGATTCCTCCCAGACCTCCTCCAGTTTCTCTATGTACAACACAGTGTCGCAGAAACTCATGGTAATGCCTCTGTAGACAATGAATATGGTTTCTTTCCTTCAATAATCCACCACATTTAATGTAAAATATATTTGTATATGTTTCTCTTATGTCTTATATCTTTAGGCCAAGATGGGTTATCGTGAGGGTGAAGGTTTGGGAAAGTTTGGTCAGGGACGCAAAGAAATTGTGGAGGCTTCAACTCAGAGAGGAAGAAGAGGTCTGGGTCTAAAGTTGCAGGGATTTCAAGGAGAGCTTAATATTGATTGGCGTGATGAACCAAAGGTACACTAAAGAAATAATTATAATGATTCAATTTTAATTTATGTATTGCTTTGAATCGTCTGTTTGATGTTGTTTCCTCTGCTCTCTACCTTTCTGTCCGTGCAGCCTAGTGCCATAGAAAAAGTAGACTGGTTCCCAGAATGTACCACAGAGATTCCAGATTCAGATGAATTGAGAGAGTGGCTGATTCTTGGCCAAGTAAATATGAAAATCATTCACTGAGATAATAGTGTTTACTAAGGTAGATCTTGCGTGCCTTATTTTTCAAGTCTTGCATTTTACTGCTTATAGAGGAAACTTAGGATTGATGATGAGACGGAGTTTTGTACAGAAGATCTTCTGCACAACCTTTTAAGCTGCAAGGTGAGTTTAAAAGGTTTTGTCATTGCATTTTATATAATCGAGTCTATAACATGTTTATGATAAAAGGGGATTGTTAACAGAAATATACATTTAAAATTATAATATTAGTTCATGATCCTTGTGAGGTAAGACTTGTGATTGTTATTACATTTTCAGGTCTGTGTAATTTAGCAGTAGTGTTTAAGCAGAAGAACAGTTGGTAACTGATGAAAATGAGAAGATGATGGCAATTAAATGAATTCTCTAGTTGAAGGACTCAAGTTATAACCCTAAAATAACATCTGATATGTTGATATTCAGTCAGTGTTTGATACCTTGGAGGGTGAGGAAATGAGGAGGGCACGAACACGCTCAAATCCATATGAGGTGATCAGAGGAGGGATCTTCCTCAACAGGTTAGTCTTCTTAGAGTAAACAAAAAATCTTTTTCATGCTGACCAGTAATAACAGATGAGTCAATGTTGACTTTCTCTATCGCAGTTATCCTTGATTTCCTTTAAAGAAAAGTTTTAAATTCTTTGTGTATTCAGAGCAGCTATGAAAATGGCCAACATAGACCACTGCTTTGACAGCATGTTCACCAACCCAAAGGATTCACAAGGGGTGAGTGAGAGTAACAGCCGACATGTCTTGCAATACGCTTCAGTTGGCTCAGCAGCCTCAGCCATGAACAGATGTAAGGCGGTTTTAATCTGTTTTGTGTAGAAATCCTTGACAAAAGACCGCGAAGGCGAGCTTCTGTACTTTGGTGACGTGTGTGCGGGACCGGGAGGCTTTTCAGAGTACATTCTGTGGAGGAGGCACTGGCATGCTAAGGGCTTTGGTATGACGATAAAGGGACCCTGTGACTTCAAACTGGAAGATTTCTATGCAGCACCGAGTGAGCTGTTTGAGCCTTATTATGGTATGTATAGGCACATCACAGTCACATCAGAAACAGGAACTGTCTTAGGCATTGGTGGATTCAGGGAGAGTTTGACCTCTGTGGTTCACAGGTGAGGGAGGAGTGGATGGAGACGGCGACATCACTCGGCCCGAAAACATTACTGCCTTCAGGAACTTTGTTCTGGAGAATACTGATAATAGAGGGCTGCACTGTCTAATGGCAGATGGGGTGAGACTATCTGACAAAGCACACACTCATTTTTGCAACAATTTTCAGTTAATTGAACTAAAGACCACAGCCTCCTTCTCCAAGTAATTTTTCAGCAATTTGTTAATAGCTTGATCATCTGTGGATCACTGGTCTCGTGCAGGGCTTCTCTGTGGAAGGTCAAGAAAATATCCAGGAGATCCTGAGCAAACAGCTGTTGCTCTGTCAGTTCCTCACAGCGCTCTCAACTGTCAGAACAGGTGTGTGGATACAGTTAGTCCAAGTCTGCGCTCCTGCAGTATAGACAGCAACATCTGTGGGTGTTGCCAGCATTCAGGTTGACATAAACTTTTTTCTTCTACAGGTGGTCACTTTGTCTGTAAAACCTTTGACCTCTTCACTCCTTTCAGTGTGGGATTGGTTTATCTGCTCTACCTCTGCTTTGAAAGAATCTCCCTGTTCAAACCTGTCACCAGCAGGCCTGCTAACTCTGAGAGGTGCCTGCAAATTTTGGAATGTCTTTGAACCACAATTCCAGAGTTTGTGCAAGAATTTATGAGAATTTTGAATCTTGGGTTACGTGGACCTTTGATTAGAATTGTAAAGGCTTAAAATGGTTGTACTGGTAAACCTGCCATCCTCCGCAGGTATGTGGTGTGTCGGGGTCTGAAACCCGGTTCAGACGCCGTCCGTGATTATATGTTCAGAGTCAACCTGAAGCTGAACCAACTGAAGAACTCGGACACTGACGTTACAGATGTGGTCCCTCTGAGCATCATTAAGGAAGACACAGAGTTCTACCATTTCATGATTAACTCAAATGAGAGGTAGATGCACATGACACTCACAACAGCCTGGGATTTTCTACTCCAAACTGACAGAAAGTGAATTTCCTGTCACGGCAGCGTCTGTGCAGTCCAGATCAAAGCCTTGGCTAAGATCCACGCTTACGTTCTCGACCCGTAAGTAATGTCTCTCCTACTGTGCTGTTGTGCTCGGAGGTGAATGAGAGTGTGCTGGTTTCTGCAGGACTCTTTCAGAGCCGACACAAGCAGACATTAGGAAGGAGTGCCTGAAGCTTTGGGGGGTGAGCACTGATACTCTGATACACGCCATGAAATAGTAATTAAAATACTCATGTCGTTAAGGTTAATTCTGTTGTACATTTTCCAGGTGCCTGACGAGGCTCGAGTTGCTCCTGCTTCCTCCGACCCAAAGTCCAAATTCTATGAGCTGGTTAAGGTTGGTTTTTAATTCCTAGTTTAGAGACATTTTAATATGAAACTGTGTGTCTAATGAGCTAGTTTAAATGTGTTTCATTGTCTACCCCCTCAGAACTCAGATGTGGAGTCGTTCCAGTGTAAACTCTCCCCTCTCAGCTCCAGCAACTTGAAGAAACTGCATCACATTCTGGACCACAGATGCATTGTGGGAGGTGGAGAGCAGATCTTTCTCATAGCACTTGGGGTGAGATGCTACAGTAAACAGTAATATAATCTACATTTTTGCTGTAATTTGTACCACTGCACACAGTAATGGTACTCATGTGGCATCAGGTGTATTTAAATAAATAAAGGCAGATCTGTTGACTTTATCAGAGAGATTAGACCAGTTAACATTCTGTGCCTGTGCAGAAGTCCCAGATATATACTTGGGATGGGAAGATGCCGCTGCGCTGGAGGAAACTGGAGAATTTCAAGCTGGAGCTGCCCAGAGATACACTTCTAAGTGTGGAGATTGTTCAAGAGCTGAAGGGCGAGGTAAGAGGCAAGAAGAGCTAAATAAAAGATCCCGTATTATTCCTCTGGGCAGAGCTCCATCCTAAACCTGAGGAGTAACAGTTAAGTTTTGTTTTATTTCTTATTGTGGTGTGAATGTGTTCATTCCTCAGGGCAAGGCACAGCGTAGAATCAATGCAGTCCACATCATGGATGCACTGGTACTTAACGGCACTGATGTGAGAGATATGCACTTTAATCAACGGTAGGACAGTGCCATGTCTTTGACATACCTCTACTTTTACCCTATGTTCTCTAAGTGATTTCATTTGTGTGTAGGATCCAGATGGCTGAGAAGTTTGTAAAGGCTGTGGCAAAACCCAGCAGACCAGACATGAATCCCATCAGGTATTCTGTCAATGTCACTATTGTAATTTCTCTGCTTGCTTTTTATGTTTGTAACATTAGATTGGTTCAGTAACCTTTCTGAAGGCCTGATGGCTTTAACCAATGGTTTCCTACAGTCACATTTAACAATTTACTAGTTTGGGAAACAGTTTACTAACAGAATTACCAAAGCCAGACCATAACCAAACAAAAAAAAAGAATCTTATAAAAACAACCACTGAATGTCTTTCACAGAATAAAGGAGATTTACAGACTGGAGGAACTGGAGAAGATTTTTGTCAGGTATTATCAGATACATTATCTTCTAAACTGATGTTTGGGAATTACATGTGTTCTTTATTTTTCCAGACTGGAAATGAAGGTGACCAAGAGTTCAGGAGGAGTTCCTCGCCTGTCCTATACAGGCAGAGACGACAGACATTTCCTTCCAACGGGCCTTTACATTATTAAGACTGTCAATGGTATGTATTTTAGTCAACTTTTTCTCTGTTTGTTGACTTTAAGTTGTCAGAGCCTGTAGGTTGCATTAAAAAGCTCCTTTCAAATATAAACTGCATTGTATGTGTTCTCCCCTCAGAGCCGTGGACCATGGCATACAGTAAAAAGTCCATGAAGAAGTTCTTCTTTAACAAGCTTACCAAGAAATCCACTTATGACATGCCCCCTAACGCTGCTGCTCCCTTTCAGTATGTTTCTTCCTCTCTGGGTGTACTGACTCACTTATTTCTGTACCACAGTTGTGTCCTGTAGGAAAATTTTCTTTTCTTTATCCTCAGTGTTTGCCACTCTGACCGTTTCTTCTGGGCCTGGGTGGATGGAGTGATCGTCCACAATTCACAGACGAGGATGGACCCCGAGAAACTATCCAAAGATAATATCATGTCCTTCGTCCACCAGAACCACCAGCCTTGAAATGCCTGCAGAGCTACTGAACTTCACCTGCTGCAACCTAGAGACAGAATGCATTCAAATATTAAGGATAGGGATTAAGCAGCCTGTCTCCATTGACTAATCTCCTTTTTTATGTAGGTTAGGGGATTTAAAATGAAGAGGTAATGTAAGTGACAAATTATGTGCTGCTCTTTCCAGGTGTGACATTTAGAGGGCAACAAAACATGCTAATTAACTCTGCTTTGTTTATTACTCATTTATTAAATCAGACCTGCTGCTGTCTCTGCAATGCCTTGCATGTTGCCTTAGGTGACTTTTATTGATCCTTGCTTGCCCTTTTAAATTTAAGTTGATAAAGGTAGATCTAAAAATCGGGACGGCCAGGTCGGACCTTGTGTAAAACCGGGAAAAACAATATGGCTGATGAAATCCGCCAGGGGCCCGTTTCAGAAAGCGGGCTTAACGAAAAGTCTGACTTAATTTGTTGTGATTTCAGTGAAACTTTGAATTTTCGGTTTCAGACATCAGGTTCAGCGTAACTGACTCAGTTACCGGGGTAACAGACTCCGTGAACCAACCCTGCTCGTGAGCAGGTTTATTCCAAATAAGCCCGAGTTTCTGCTGCTGTTGAAGCTGCAGACTGCAGGGAGAGGAAGATCCGCCCCGGTTAGACGTTTGATTAAGCCCCGATGGAACTTTGAGCGTTACCGATTTATTTGCATTCTCAGCCCTCATATCGCGGAAAGGCTCTCAGTTCGGAGCAAATTCTTTGCATTGTGATGCATTTGTTTTATTTATTTTTATTTTTTTTGCAGACTTAAAAAAAAAAAAAAAAGATATCGGTGAGCATTTGGCCAAGGAAACCATGAACGTTACTCGTGCACTCAAACGATTTTGAAACACGTTTGTAGTGTTAAAAAGTCACAGACACCCCAGACATCTCATGGAAGTGTTCCACAGAATTGCAGGTAGCAGTTTAATCATTAAATTGATTGATATCTGAAAGCAACAGCAGTTAATTACATAGAACTTCTACAAGAAAAATCATGGTCGTCTGTGATTAATGGATGGCATTTAGTGGACCAACACTAGGTGGCGCTAGATTGTCCGCCCTTTTTACTGTTGTCTATAATGGAGAAAAAAGTTAAACATTCAGAAAACATAAGTTTGGAGACTGTTGTCTATAATGGAGAAAAAAGTTAAACATTCAGAAAACATAAGTTTGGAGACATGCATGTATAGCAGGCATTTAAATGTTTGATAGATACTTTAATGATCTGACAGGCTTTCAGATAGACAATATGGATGGCTAAGATTTTGCTCTTTCTTTAGGGAATTTCTCTAATTAATTAAATCTAGTTATCTCAGGTTAAATGAACGCTGTTTAATGAGGACAGGCTAAAAAAAACCCACAATAGCTTGTATTAAAATCATGTCTGACATGTTGGAACTATATTTTTATATTTCATCTTAACTTTCTGCGAGTCCGTTTTGTGCTTGTTGGGTTGCACCTGTGGCTCAAACACACGTAGAGAATAGAAATGTTGGATGAGATACACAACCAATCATTTTTTTCTTTATATATCTTTCCAATTAATGATCACGCATGGACTCGGTCAGTAATTTTCAGCCACACGATCTCTCTCCTTTGCCGCTGCCGCAGTATAACTTTTTTTCCGTGAAAATGTGCGCATTTTCGGTGTACGCGGGCATTAAATCAGCTTTCTCCAACGGGGAAAAGTGTGACGATCAAGGTTTTTTCACTTGTTGCCATGGTGAATCAGGTTATCTGCGTTCCATTGATAAGGCTTTATAGATCTCCGTGCACGAGCGTAACTCTGAGTCAGAGTTGATTAAACCAACTCTTAAGACGTGTTCTGAAACCGAAAACTCTTGCCACCTCGCCACAGAGGTGGCCTATTTATGTTTCAATGACATGAACCGACAGCGCTATGTTGGATTAGGGTGACCAGACGTCCCGGTTTTGAGCCTTGTGTCCCGTCTCCTAGCGGATGTCAACAGCCCCATTATTTTGTCCCGGTTATACGCAAAGTCCGTCCCGGGCGTCCCGATTTTTTCTCTTTTATGGTTTATCGAGCAAGTCATTTAAAGCCATAACAGAGCATTCCAGTGGAAACTCGTTGTCTTTGGCCTATGTGTATGTCAATCACACAGTTGTCATAGCGATCTGTAATCTGAGCCAATTAAAAAGCTCCACCGTTATCCGCGTGTCTGTAGCTTGATGCTCATTGGTCTATGCAATGCCTGGGGGGCGTGTGTGAGGAACTGGGGAACTTGCGTTTTTCCGTATTTGCACATCCACAACAGTAGGCGGCAGTAGCGCTGTTATTGTCAGAGTGTGCGAGAGAAACGAGTGAGACAATCGAAGACATCTTGGAAAACTATTGAACAGGTGTGGAAAGAAAGGCAGAGAGAGAGACGGAGACAATGAGACAAACAAAAGTCACCCAAAAGCTAAGAAGAGGAAAATATGACGAAGCGTAAGTAGCGCTTGATTACTACGGTGGGAGATGAGGAAGGAGCAGTGTGTTTACTGTGTCTGACAATGTTGGCAGCGGACAGCATGAAGCCAAATAAATGATGGCGTCAATTAATTACATTCACCCAAATCACGCTGACAAGCTTGAGTTTTGTTTTTTGTTTTTTGTTTAGTGAAAACGTGCCGAATATAGTCAGCAATCATCCCGTTTTGTGAACGCTGCTTCAGTAAACCAGCGAGCACTGTTAGCATCATAGAAGGCGGCGTTCCTAGTTGCTCAAAAAGAGAAACTGCACAAATTGTTTTGTTCATTTTTTGTTTTGTAGGTTAAAGTCTTTTTGTGCTTCCGAGTTAATGTTGCTGATCACTTTGAATTATAATTACTATAAATACGATTTATTGGTTTACTGGTAAGTTTTATTTCCAGAATCAAATGGCAGCCTGTCAAAAACGTTTCTATTTTAAATAAGGATTTTTCTGCATAGGCTGGCGACCTCTCCAGGCTGTCCTCTGCCTCTCGCCCCTCGACAGCTGGGCTAGGCTCGACCCGTTTGGATAAAGTGGGTACAGAAGATGGATGGATAAGGATTTTATTTTTTTTTTAAATTTCAGGCAAATTGAAGCACTTTAAATCTTTTCTGTTACAGACTAAAAACAATGTTAATAAGTTATTCTTTGGTGTAAGTTGATCTATATTTCTTTATTTTGTTTTTGTTAATGTTAATAAGGGTACAATGTTATGCAGAAGTGTAATTTCAGCAATTGTATAAACAAATGATGTGGTGGTGGTAGGACCTTTTGCGTTTCTTCTAGTAGGTAGGACAACTAGGAACGCCGCCTTCCATGATGCTACCAGCGCTGGCTGGTTTACTGAAGCAGCGGTCACACAGCGGGATGATTGCTGACTATATTCGGCAGGTTTTCGCTGGGAAAAACTCCCGCTGCTGACCAGCGTCATTTGGGTTCAGCGTCTTTAAGTGACAACTTCATTTATTTGGCTTCATGCTGTCCGCTGCCAACATTGTGAGATACAGTGAACACAGCGGGTTTTCCTCGTCTCCCACCGTATGACAGTGAAGCCAGGAGCTACATACTCTTCGTCATATTTTCTCTTCTTGGCTTTGGGGTGACCTTTATTTGTCTCTATATCTCCATGTTTCTTTTCATACCTGTTGAATATTTTTCCACGTCTTCTTTTGTCTCATTCGTTTCTCTCGCACACTCTGACACCCACAGCGCCACCCACTGCTGCGGATGTGCAAATACGGCAAAAAAAAATTAAAAAAAAATCTCGAGAAAACGGAGTTTGTTTTGAGCTAAAAATTTCTCGGGGTTAAAGAAAAAAAGGCAAACAAACATGTCCGCTTAGGGCTTCCGTAAATCGCATCTTGAAGCGTGGCTGTCCTTGTTTGTGGAGCTTTGGAGCAGGAGACGCTCCTCCGCTGTCGGTGATGGTGTGGAGAAGGTCCCCTCGCACTGAGGACTCTTTCCAGGTGTCTCTAACTCATGTTGAAGCCGTGTCTACAGCCAAGAACCCGTTAAACAGCTTTATGTGTGAGGCCCACACGAAAGTACAGCTCAGTAAAGTCCGGATAGCATGCGCCCATCTGCGGTTACTGACCCGGAAGCGCAATGCTTTAAAAATAAAAAGTCTGCGAGATCTCGACAAACTTTTAGCGAGATTGTTTGTGCTGCTGACATAAGAGTATTCTGCTGGGTTTGTAATAGCTGCCTTAATGATTGTGAATCTAAAGATGCCGTAAATGTATTGTTTTTTTAGTGTTGCCTTATGGGTGAAACTGGTGAGCTTGTGATTAAACACTTTTTAAAACAATGTTTCAGGCCTGCAATTTAAATTAGTGAGGCTGATCTAAAACCAGGATGTGTTTTCTTATAACCTCGAGTCAAAACTGAATCAGTTAAATGTCAGGAAATAGATGAGTTTATACTAAATTTGTCACATGCTGCTTCCTGTGACCTATGGAGGGTGCGGGTCGTCCTCTGCTCTTGGATGCCACCTTCAGAATTCCCTGCAGCATTTGATGCCTCCCTTCATTCTGTGCAACCTTCTTTGCATCTGCTGAGTCACTCCATTTATTCACTTACTGCGATCATGTTCCAGCAGTCAGCAGAAACAGATAAAACATTCTCTGCACACACACACACACACACCCTCCAAGATCACCAGCTGCAGACAGAACATGTTTAATGATTCTCTCTATGTCGCTGCTGCTGGGGTCTGTTCAACTGAAGATTAAGGTGGTGTGGAGGACAAATCTCTCCACAACAAAAGATATTTTCTGATAAGGGGTTCAATCGGAACTCTTATTTGGTTTCATCCTGTTTTCTCCCCCTGCAGAGACACGCCTTAGAGGTTAATGCATCAATAAACAATTTGGTATTCCTATACCATGTTCTTTATACTGTATGTCTTCAAACTCGTGTACAACCAAAGTATCCGACACCCCACTGTTTGTGTCATGAGTTGTCACCAAACTGGCCATTATCTCCCCGGAGCAGCCCCCTGTTGAACGGCTGTGATTTGTGACGACCCTCCAGGCCTGAGTCTAAAGGTCGTCATCATTCTGTCCCAGAGTAGCGTCTGATTATGTCAGCGTCTGGTGTCAGAGGGCAGGTCTTCATTATGGACGCTGCAGTGCCTTCAGTGTTTCTGTGTACACAAAGTGGATGTGCTGGTGCCTTAAAAGGGCAGCACAGACCTGGAGAGAATGCTAAACGGTTTAAGGAATCAGCGTGAGATGTAGGATGGAGTTACAGCTCTTCACATTGGGCTATTATAGGATGAGTTTATGGCCCAAGATGTCCAGAGGGTGGATATGATTGATGACCCCACCAGGGGAAGGGAAGCAGCTTTTTGGATGATAGAAAGCTTGGATGCCATGGTGACGGTGTTAATGAGGAGGTGATTTAGAGGCAGCCATGAATCTAACACAGAAATAAACAAGACCAGACCTGATCTTTAAATGTAGTCTTGTTTTTATTACACAGACACAAGCGAGGGTGAGCTGCCTGCCTTCCACTCTCACACCTCCGATTCTCCAGTTTCTTCACAGGCTCCACTGTGACTGAGACCAGCGTCGAGCCGTGGGAGGAACCGTGAGATGTGCTTCGGTATCAGGTGATTGAACTGCAGGCTGATACAGTTGTTTGGACACCTGTCACCTCAGTTTAGAGACCACGTTTACTCAGAAGTGAGCACCAGCGTGAGATCTGAATGACTCAGGATTAAGGGCAGAGGAACTTTGAAGCACCTTTAAAGAAAAGAGCTTTAGCATGGTGGTAGTAAGTCTGGCCTGTAGGCTGGCCCATTTCTGTGCCTCCACGCTGCTGCTGCTGCTGATGGGGCATTAGGGCCCTGCTGCATGAAAATAAATAATCTAAAAAAAAGATAAACCCTCCCAACAAAGATGAGGCTCTAAAAATGTACAGGAAGTGAAAAATAAGTCAAATGGTTGTTAAAACTTTCTTTGTCTCTTAATATACAATTATATAGAACTGCAGGAGGTTGTGGAAGAAACAGCTGGACCAGGTGCCCGACTGTGCTCATGTCCAGATTCCTTTTCCAGCTCTTTGGTAAGCGTGATTTCTAACACACACAGACTGTAAAATTAGTTTTTCTCCTACTGTCACCCATGACTGAACATTTACATCACTTGACATCACTTGTTTATTAAACAATATTTAAAACTTTTTAAAATCACAGAAAAAAAAAAACTACGCACAGTGCAAAATTCTCAGACTAAAATTCATTTAAATGTTCTATGAGCCTTTTCAGAGAACTAAATAGCTGTTTTCATTGAACCTTTGTAAACCCCTAACTCTTGCTCACTTCTTGTCCGTCAGTAGGTGGCAGCACTGAGCACTCCACACTTCCTCTGGCCACTGAACGCACCCGCTCTGCAAACTAAACTGCTGTCCTAACAGAAGAAAAGCAAAACTCGCACCTTCAGACCAATTCCCACAGCCTGTTGGAGCATTTTGCAGCCAACACTTGCAAACCAACGTGCTTTCAAACACTTCCCAGAGCCGATGGGTTAGACGCAGAAGATTCAGTTTCCAGGCAAGCACGCCCTTACCTTCCACACTTCTGAAAAGAGCTCAGGTTCCCATCCCTGTCATTTAAAGAGACTAGACTGTTCCTGCGAGTTAAGGACATTAAAGCGCAAGAAGAAAACAGGATGAAAAACTTGTGGAAAAGAACAATATTCTTTGAACCAAGTGGCTGAGCGGGAATCGTGGGAAAAAGCTGCAGCAGAACCAGTTCTCCTCAGACATGGTGCTGAGGGGACGGGGCTGAGGAAAGGCGCTCTGCCCGTTCCGTTTCCTCGCAGGTTGCGATGGCTGCGTTCAGCTCTCTGCGTCCCAGGGAGGCCGCTGCTCTTTAACCTCTGCTCTCGTCAGATAAAGTGCCATTGGAGTCTTTGAGCGCAGCCACGGTTGGGGAGGCCGTTTCAGAAAACCCTTCTGCAGCATCCCCTGTCTCACTTTCAGTTAGTTCCCCCTCACGCTCGCAGATCACCGTCATCGGGCTGCTGAGGATCCTGCTGCGAGCGTTGTACTTGCTGCTGGCGGCTGAGGGGGGCGTGCGGGACCGCCCGTACTTCAGCCCGCTCATGGAGGAGGACGGTGAGGTCGGCGAGGACAGAGAAAAGACCTCGTAGCGGTTCCACTCATCTATCGCTCTCTTTCCTCGGCTGGGAGAGTTTAAGGGGCTGTGGGGACTCAGAGAGGAAGGCAAGGCGGCCGCAGGGGGGTCCAGCTCTGATTCGGAGCGCGTCCTGTGAAAGCGGGGGTCGGTGGAGCGCAGCATCTCAGTTGCAGACATCCTGAAGCCAGTCTCTGAGCGGCTGCCCTTCTTCAGGAGCAAAGCCTTGAAGCTGTCGCTGCTGGTGGAGGACTTGCGGAGGTTGCGTTGGATGGAGCCAGTCTGGCGGGGCAAGGAGGACGTGGACCCCGGGCTCATCCCTGTGGGGGTGGCAGGTGGAGACTGGGGTTGGCTCCCAGCTCGGGACTTGTCCTCCTCTGACTCTTTGCGACCCAGGACCTTGCGCTTTGACCTAGGATGAAAGATGAATGATCAGATTGAGATGGCTTTTGATACAGGTCATCAAGTTAAAATTAGGCTGCGGCATGTGGGATTTCAACTCCAACTGTGTACGGAGCAGCTGCTGGCAGGCAGCTCAGCCGATGCACGTCAATGTTTCTGTTGTCAATGCAAAAAAGGAAAAAGGGATTACACTTAAGATACTTGGCTTACACGCCTTAAATCTTTGTCCCAAATGTGCCATATGTCAGCACTGCCCTTAGTGCACCACCCCACAAATCCTAAAAAAGGTAAGGCAAGTGGCTGCACTTTGGCGGGAAGATGACGAGAAGGAACAGTCTTTAATAAAAGACGGGATTTGTCAAAAGAAACTGCTGGCAGAACTGCAAAGCAAAAGCAAGCAAAGACTTATCAAAAATGGGAACGAGAAAATGGCTGAAAAGACACCTGGAGAATTCCTCCTCCGCTTAGTCAAAGCAGTTAGGACAACACTGCCTACACCGTCTTCAATCCCTGCCCCAAAACAGCAGTGAAGCCCAGCCCAGAGAATACACAGGATTAGGGCTGGTAGAGAAACAGCCACATTAATCTGTGGTCCAGGGGGCAGCAATTTTGGATTACTGGTGCTAATCCAAAGGTAGAAACAGGATGACGTCAGAAACAGCTTGCTAATTAACGTTAAAAAACTCTCCCACCCAGCAGGGAGGAGAGAGATGATTAAAAACAGGAAAAAACACACTCTGATAAGATATGGAAATGTGTACAAGAACGCCGAAGGGCACGAAATCCTTAATCCTCAGATTAGATCTACAGAAATGCACCCCATAACAGACTAATATCCTGGAGAACATCAACACGCAGAGGTCACATGACAGCCAGAGATGAATTTATGAGAGGAACCTAAAGTGAGACTAAAATATACGCCTGTGCCCAACGCCAACCTACTTCTACAGTCTCCGCTGAGCTTGCGTCATTACGTAAGACTTTTTCACACATTCACGCGTGCCTAGTTCACTCAACCATGCAACTACACACACAACGGTTTGACTGTATACAGAAGCACACAGAACTGTTCTGGAGCTGAAGGTCGGGGTTTAGCCGACTATTCTGACGAGTAAATTCATTTTTCTTTGCTGGATTATGTTTGGGTAATCTCTCTCAAGACAAATTTCAAGTTTTTTTCCCAATCCAACTGAATCATCAAATAGAGGAAAACAGCAGAGGAAATGATAACCAAACCCAATCCTAAGAGTCAACTCCACATCACGCTGCACTTGCACACCGTAAATATGTCGACAATCTGTCGACGGCAGATATGAAATCCTGTTAAACGGAATCCTGTGATGCACACTAGGAGTCCCCCTGCTGCTGCACGTGACCATAAAACACATCCTGGCGGGCTGCACGAGAAATTTATGTGTGCTGCCTTTGAAGCACATACGCATGCAGTATATGTCAAGAACCTCCGAGCGAGACAGCGCAAGACGTCTCTCTGGTGGCCTCCAACCTAGATGAAGACCAAAGGGTCTTTCACTTATCAATACGGGATGACACGAGCCTCTGTCTGAGAATATGCACACTAACAATGCCAACACAGACGCCTCAATGAGCATGCTGAGCTAGAACAGAGGAGAGCATGCCGGAGACAAATGCTCCTCTTCAGATGGGGCAGGAAAAAGTTATGGACGTGGTGGAGAGAAAAGGAAGTGATGGACCTCGGAGCTCAAAGTGGGGTGGTGTTAGAAGGGGAGACAGAGGAAAACAAATGGGGACAAGCAAAAAAGCTGTGATAGGAGCCTACCTGTGAATGACAGCAAAGAGGTCCTCCGTGGTTCGAGCCCGCGAAGGAGTCGGGGTCACCATGATCTCCTCGGAGCGCCCGTTGGTGGTCGGGGCTGGAGACGACCCAGTTGTGCCGGAGTCAAACACCTCACCTGAGAAAGAGATGTTGAAGTTACTGTATATAAACCCACTGATGGGACAGTACACACACACACGCACGCACGCACGCACGCACGCGCGCGCGCACACACACACACACACACACACACAAACACGCACGCACGCACGCACGCACGCACACACACACACACACAGATCAGGTCAGCTCACTCCAACAAACACACTCCTCACATGAGGCACTCTATAAAATATGAAGTGGTACGGGGGAGGTGCTGGCTGCCTCACATGCTCCTACTGCTTCAAGATCCCTCTGCCCTCTTTTCTTCTCCTCTATTTTAGCCTTTTTTCTCCTCTTCTTATCCTCCACGCTCTCGTCTGTGCTTCAGCCGCCCGAGACTCTGACTTTACACTCTCCCATCCTCCCCTTCATCCCCTCACCAGAGCTGATCCCCTCCCATCGATACAATGCAGCCCCACCTCCCCTCCCTCCAAACACGAAAAGCATCTCCCGTGGGACACTTGCCCCCTCCCTTACCTTAAAGAGAGAGAGAGAGAGAGAGAGAGAGAGGATCTCGCTAAGGAACAGATTAACAGTGTATGAAGAGGAAAAAGAATGGAGGCATAAACTGATGGAAGAAATAAATAGGATACATCAAAGAGAAGGAAGAAATGTTGGAAAATTTGGATCTTCACGGTGGAGAGGAAGTTCATGACTCCAGGCAGCAGTGCACAGCTGTGGTGATCTACTATACTAATAAATTAATGAGATTTTATAAATTTAGATTCAGTGAGACTTACCATTATCGTCCTCCTTTGAGCTGAGAGACTCTGCTACGCTGCTGTTTCCATCTTCTTCTGCTTCCTCTTCCAGAGTTTCTCCATTGATGCACGGCCCGTTGCCCAGATGTGCGTCTTGACTTGCGGGAGCGGGCTCAAGTGGGCTGGCTGCAGAGGTGCTGCAGCTCTCCAAGCTTTGTGGTAGCTCACTTTCATTATCTTCCTCCTCTTCTTCTGTCTGAAGTTGTGTGGCGTCTGTCCGGTCCTCATTTTGTGACAGGCTGGTTGTGTCACGGTCGAGGTGTCTGTCGAGTGGCTGGGCAGAAAATGGAGGGACAAATGAGATCTGGGGTTTTTTGGAAACTGCTGGTGGCTTCTGCTTGACAGGGGAGCTTTGGGAGCTCTGTGGGGGGCTGGAGAAAGACAAGTGACATTCTAGGTTTTCTCCCCCGTTTAACAAATGGTCACACTGGTCCTCAGACTTTCCATTTGGCTGAGCGAGGCTGGGAGTGTCATCTGTTGCATTGCCACATACGGACAAATCCTTCAACACAGATGAAGCAGACAATCTCCATGACTTTTCATCCGGGGGGCTGTTTGACAGAGGTAGGACAGTGGGAGGCTCCAAGGTCTGGGCATTAAGATCCTGAAGGAGGTCCAGCCCTGGTTCTTGAGGTTTGATGTGGTCTGACTCGGTGTTATTGTCCTGTTCTCGCCTTTTAACAGAACGGAGCTGAATACTTTGCAGTGCAAGCGGGGTTATCAGAAGCTTAACAGAAGGTTTAGGGTCCTCCTTTACAGCCTTCACAAAAGATGGAGAGGAGGAACTAGGTGCAAAAACAGGCAGTGGTGGAGGTGGAGGAGGTCCGACTGAGAGCAGAGGAGGGGGTGGTGGTGGTGGAGGAGGAGGGGGAGGGGGAGGACTGAGACTACCATTGAATGAGGAACTGGAGGGGACCAGCATTTCAGGGGATGGAGGAGGAGGGAATTCTGGGGAGGTGGGGGAGGCTAGGGGTGGGCTCAGTGCTGAACCCTGGGAGAAGGGGGGAGGTGGGGAATCTGGTAGAGCAAGTGTGCCTGCACTGGAACTGGGCGGGAGAGGAGGAGGAAATGGTGGAGGCTGGCTGAGGGGTGTGTTAGGAGCTGAAGAAGAGGAGAAAGACAGGGGTGGAGGTGGTGGAGGAGGGGGTCCGGAGCTTTTAAGGGAATCAGAAGTGTTGGAGGAAAGAGATGTGGAAGACGAGGAAACTGACAGGGAGGACAGGAGAGATGACTTCCTCTCGGGCACTTTTGGTCTGGGCCGACCGCCTGAAGGGGACATGGACCTGAGCAGTGACGGTACAGGTGTTCCAGCTGTGGGGGTGTTGGACTGGCTGGAGTAGCCACTAGACGGGGAGGTCAGTCTATGTACCCTATCTGGTGAGGAGGCAGAGGTTTTTGGTTTGGCTGCCACTCCTCCTTCGAGACCTGGAGCCCGAGGTGCCGGGCTGTTGCTCTCTTCTCCATTCTGAAACCCCCCTGAAAGTGTGTTGCTGCTGGTGTTGTGTGCTGGTGGGATTTGAGTGTTGTGATCTCCCTGGTTATGAGGATAGTCCATGTAATACCCCCAGGAATCTGCATAATCTGAGCGTAAACTGCTGGTTTCACTATGAGTAGGGGTCACGTGGCATAGAGAATATACATTAGCCACCCCAGGACACGAGGCATTAGCTCCTATTGATAGCAGCGAGCTCCCAGCACTGGTGCTGCTCTGACTGCGGGGCCGTAAGAGCCAGGGGTCGTCATAGTCGCTGCTGGGGCTGTGAGACGGCGAGGAAGGCGACGCCCCTTTTTCTTTCCTCCCTCCCAGACCAACCTGTAGACTCTGCTGCAGGCTGGCAATGAGTGTCTCACTGAGCTTGGCTCCTTTCGGATCGTTAGCTCCATTCACGGTGCTGACACCTCCGATGGGCTTTTTCGGGCCCGGTTTGCGTCTGAGAGAGTCTGTTCGAGCCGGCGGCAGCGGCGGTTTCTTAGACTTGCGGAGGGAGATGCTGCGAGACAGAGACCGATCGCTGTAAAGGCTCCCAGACTCCCCCTGATTAGCCATCTCGCGGCACTCATACATGCTGTGCCGGGCGGCCCGTCCAGCTGCCACACCATGCCCACTGCCATGGCTGCGAGAGCGCAAGCCGGAGTCCATGTGCATAGATGTGTAGTATCCATCATTGTCTTGGGAGTAGATCGAGCTGGAGTCAGTGTTGGTCCTGGAAGAGAGGTCCTGGCTACTATACAGCTGGTTTATAGGAGTGGAGCAGCTGGACGTCAAGGTACGGTGAGGAACCACCACCACGTTCTCTGGTGTGTCGTAGAGCCATTGCTCCTCAGGCAAACAGGATGGTGGTGTGGGGGCCAAAGTGCTGTGGCTGTGTACACTGCTGTCCGAGTGTCCTGACTCGCTTGCAGTCGCTGCAACTACCAGACCACCGTCTTTGGATGTGCGAGTGGGTGTAGACATCGCCAAGGCAGGGCAGGTGGAGCTGTGGCTGAAGGCTACGAGGCTGGACATCGCAGAGACACTGTTGGTGGAGGACGCCAGGCTAAGTGGCCGAGCTGTGGGGTAGGTGGTTGTGGGCGAGTGGGAGAGCTGGCCGGTGGCATTGAGGGCAATGACTTCAGCGGAGTTTGACAGTGTGGCATTAGGGATGACCGATGTGGAATAGGAAGCATGCGGGGACACCACACACGCTGGACTCCCATCCCAATCACTAGTTTGTGTCCCCCTCAGCTCCTGAGACTTGGGCCTGGGCAGGGTGCCTGTTCTTGGGGAGTTTCTCATGTGCACCACCGTGTCGTCAAACTGAAGCTTTCCGATCGGCCTCTGAGCCGTCTGCTCCTCTGGCTTGATGGGGGTGCTGCTGTAGATGGGGTCAGCACTGAGGGACACCCTGGCGCCTTGTCTTGGCAAACTGTGGAAACGGGAGGGGTCTCCATTAAAGTGATGTGGCATCACCAAGATCCCAGAGCTGTCGCTGCTCCCGATGGATATGCTTCCTGTGGAGGAGGAAGCTGAGATGCCAGCCATTTGAGCAGCGATTCCCTGTCCTCTCTGTGCACGGATCCTTCTCATGGATGGTGGGACAACCTTTACTTCCTCTGTCTGGCAGCTGGAGTCTCTGGTCAGTGAACGTCTGAGTGCGGAGTTGACGCTGCCGACCCTGCCCAAAGTGGAGTACTGCCCCGGGAGGAACATGGAATGCGGTCGTAGTTCTCCACTGTGTCCTTTTGCTGTGTCAAATGGAAAATGAAAAAAGATTACCCACAGATTAATAAACCTCTGATTTCAGCATTTCCCCTCTTGTGCTTGTAAATCTTACTATCTTCTGCAGCTACAGTGCCTTCTGCTCATGTAGCCCGTCATAAACTCCGGTCACATGGAAGCTAATGAATTCGATTTGCTCTGACCCAGTCTCAAGTCGCTCATTAATAACTTCCGCTCTTCTTCATTACGGAAGTAGAGATACAAAAAGACACAGAAACTCTGTTGTGCTTCCTTTTCTATCTTCCTATCTTCCTATCTACCGCGAGAAAAAGGATGCTAGGATCAAGAAAAGACAGCCAAAACATACAGTAATTAAGGAAATGACACACATGCAAACAATCAGAGGTTGGAATGGTAAATGTGTTGTCTGGTCATACAAGTCAAAACCTACAGAAATGCAGATTAACACACAGGCAGTGGCTCACAGGAATATAGAGATCACAAAGACACAGAGAATGAATATACAAGCTAATAAACAAACAACCTGAAGAGTGAGTGTTAAAACCAGGGAGGATAGCAACTGTCTCACATCTGCTGTGACTCTCCTGTTGATGCTGGCATCCCAAAATATACAAACATGCCCTTCAGTCCTCTCTGCCTCAGTTTAAAGCACACACACACACACACACACACACACATACCCTCACCCTGTGTTGCTAAAAGCTGGAGTGACAGCTTGGCGGCTGCGATAGATTAAGATGCAGGTCTACATTTGCTACAAGAACGGGCAGAAACCACTGAGACAACTACCCCATCCCAGTAATGACAGTCTCAGCCTGTTGCCAGCTGGGCACCAAGCACAGTTTTCATCCCTTTTCTATCATTCTTTTTAATCTTATCACCCAGGAATGACATTCTCCTGAAGCTAAGACTGTAAATCAACCACACAGCGCCATCAGTATAGCAGCAGTATCGGTTTAGTAAATTTAACACTCGCAAATTAAACTCAGTTCCGAAGGGGATCTTAATAGTTATTTATTATAAAAAGACCAGGTTTGTGGAATAAAGGTTCAAAAATATGACATGTTTGCTTTGCTTCCAGGTAGATCACTGGTCAGGCTGTAATGGTAAGACACATACTAATCTTGTCAATATGGCCACTGGATTATAAAACACAATTAACACACAGTTCAAAGAGAAAAGATGCTTCAGAAGGATTATGTCAAAGCCATGACAAGAGTTTGATGATGAAAAATAAAAGAGAGCTAAAATTAAAACCACTGAGCTTTGGAAAATGATAGCAGAAGTGGTTCCTGACAGTGGATACATTTACAGAGGTCAGAGGAAGACAAAGGTTGACACTTGAGTATGGGAGAGAGTACCACCGCAGGGCCATGATCCAACACTGTGGAGATGCATGAGGGATTTTCCACCTCTCAGTTTTACTGCCTTACACAATACTGAGGCGAAGGTGTGAGTTCATTGTCAGTCAGTGTTTTTGTCAAAAAGTAGAAAGCTAGTTTTGGGTTAGGTTAGAGGAAGTCTTCGAAGGTTGGTGATGCTTTTCCAAAGTGTTGGTACAGGTCTGTGGACAGTAGAAGGCAACATAGTCCCCTCAGTGATCCATACCTAGCTCCAGGTTGATGTTGTCAGGCAGGCCTGATATAGTCTTTCTGCGTTTGACCTTCTTGGGACGGCGGGACACTGTGTCCATGTTAATGAGCGAGCGCCGGATGCTCGCCTGTCGGTCAAACACTGCCCCTGGTGGCCGGGAGGGCGAGAGCAAGGCAGGCAGACAAACAGGCAAACACACGCTGGTTAGTTCAGGGGGAAATAACTCCATAACATGCAGAAGGTGTTTGAATTCAAAGATTTACATGCGGAATTAAAAGGTTAAGGAGCCTAAGGGATCAGTTCGACACAAGCAGCATGTCCGGGATAGAAAAAGCAACATTTGAGGCAAACAATATAATACTGCTTAGAAAACAAGTATAATTTGAAGGCTCTGTCCACATGCACTGATAAAGTATATGATGTAAAGCTGGGACGCACAGCCACCCACCCACACACCCACACCCACCCACGCACGCACACACACACACACACGCACACGCACACACACACACACACACACACACACGACACACTCCAGGGAAGAGCAACATTGCAGTCAAATCTGCTTTTCTTGCTGCTCTGTGCTGGCAGCCTGCAGGCGTTACACAGTGATGACAGATAGTGCCTCTCACACTCAAAGCAGTAGAAACACCCCCGATCTGTGCACGGTAATCTAAAGTGGCAGGAGATGAAGCCACCGGTGATTTGTGTGGATTAAGCCCTCATTACTGTGTAATGGATGATAGAATTTTGGCTGTATTTGACGCGATCGTCCAAAACTTCTGTCTGAATGTATTAATTATGAAACTGACTGAAGGGATTGTGATTTCTACATGTGCGGCTTTTATTTCAAATACCACACTGTGAAATAAGACTCGCTACTACAGGAAATGCACCAACACGTTTTGCTGAGTGCCAGTGTTCATTCCTCAAGAGCTGTGCGACCTGATACGGAGTCAATGACAAGGCTCGACCTTGACGTAAGCTGTCCAAAGAGTTTCGCACACAGACGCAGATAAAAAAAGGTTAGGGTCACTCTTCCAGACTGCAAATAAAAAGGTGAATCCACTCAAAGGTGCACCAGAGGCGGACATTTCTGTCCTCTGTGAGTGACGATACGGTCGGTGCATCTCCACTGCCTTTGCTGTTTATTACCAAGGGAGGAGGTTATGTGACAGCCAGCGTTTGTTTTCCTGTTAGCAAAATAACTCGGGTATTAAGGGATTTTCATGGAATTTTCAGGAAATGTCGATAATGGGTCAAGGAAAAGATGATTGAATTTTAGTGATGTTCAACCTACTATGTTTTGTAACCTTGTATTACTACTGCCTCTATAGATAGATAGATAGATAGATAGATAGATAGATAGATAGATAGATAGATAGATAGATAGATAGATAGATAGATATAGATATAGATATATAGATATATGTATATATATATATACACTATACTACAGGTGTAAGTCACAATATCTGGAGAAATAAGCTGCTTGGCTCGGCTGCTAGTTCTGCATCGCACCTGTACAAATACAAAAATTACAAATTCAAAATATTTAGTAATTAAAATAATTTAATGATCCCTCTGATCCCTGAAAGAGGTGCACAAAATGACTGATGGATGGCGGTTACCAAGGGGTCATACCTGTAATGTTGATGGGAACGATGGCTGTGGGCACGGCCTTGGCTGTCTGTCTCATCTTCTCCTCTGGGGTGGGGAGGGGTGCGGCCTTGTTCCACATCTGATCGTCAAACTCGAAGCCCTCCCCAGCGTCACCCTGTGGGGTCTGTGGCCTCATGGAGAGCTGAGATTTATCATCCTCCATTGATGAAACGATGGACTGGAGTCAAAAGTACAATAACAAAAGTGTAAATTGGAACATATCTACTAGAAACAAACCTAAATGTGACCTTTAAATGCTTGTATGGTTTTAAACGTGTTTTACGAGCCATCAATCTCAAATCATACTCACTCAAACACACAAAAAGCTTTTCCAGGATAAAAACAAGAGCGACAGTGTGCAGAAAAGGAGACAAAGACTCACTCTTTTAACCACAGTTCCAAATCATAAAATCAAGTTTTACTATAGAAAAGCAACAAACAGCAGCAAGTTACTGCAGCAACCAGGCTTGAAATGGAGTCAACAAAAGCAAACTGACCATTTAAGACATTCACCATCTCAAATTAATCCCCTATAAAGTGGTGACTATAGATAATGTCCAGTGGTGGATCTCCTTGTAATCATCAACAATGTGAGTTCAAAAACTTACCCAGACTCTATTGAGCAAACTCTACTTCCATTCAACCCATTAATTTACATCCTAATAATCCCAAACATTCGACTGGCTAGAAAGGACGGCTGTTAGTGCATTCATACAAACTTTACATGGATGAATGAATACATGGGGAGGGAGAGAGGAAGGGATGGGGCGGTAACAAAGAGTCTCAGCAAAGGTTTATAGTAAGCACTGCTTGTTATTTTGCATTGTTGGACAGTGAAGACCCTGGTCGTCCTTTTGAGGCTGCTGTCAGACAAAGTTAGGCTCACTGGCCTCAGGAAAACAGGAAGTGATGGAGAAGAGAACAGGGGATGGGGAGAATGGCACATGGGCAAGAGTGATTGGTCAGCTTGGAGAGAGGAGGTGAGAATGTAGAATAACAGATGGAAAGGGGCTCATTACGCTTCTACGTAGCCTATTGGCAATGTGAATGGCTTCTATGGCTATACTTCAGCGGACTGTTGTCTGCTGTGGTATGCAACTTCCTGCTGAAATGGTCAAGGGCATGGCATTTTTAGCGGACTTTGATTTAATTAGAAAGTCTTTGGTTAGCAAACAGTACATACAACATGCAACCCTCCCCCCCAAGCTATGCAGACAGGGAAGCATAAACTACATCTAAGGGTCTGGAAAGACAACAGCATGTGTGGACAAGACAAAAGTGACCCATTAATATTAAAAATAAATTCAAAATGTCATGTGGTTTGAAAATAAGAGAAGAATCTACCTATTTTTTAAAATACCAACTGAGTTTACTAGAAATGGTTGCATTTTAGCCTGTAACCACTAGAGGGCAGCGGTTCGCTGTGACCAGCCATCATGATAATCCTGCACTCGGACAGTGAATTCTCTGTTCTACTTACCTGCTTGTCAACTTCATCCTCTTCATCTTCTTGCAGGCTGTGGACTGACTGAACAGGGTCAGAAAAGGTGGGACCCTGAGAGTAGTATTGCGAGCTCCGGAAGCCATCCTTCCTCAACTTGTCACATTCTGCAGGATAGTCAGAGATGAAGGCATTTATTAAATGAACATAAAGATGGGAATTGTACAGATTTCATCGGTGTGTGAATCACAACTCTGCTGCCAAACACCATTCTTCACCAACTGCTGTGATGAAGTTGTGATGCATGTGTGTGTGTATGCTCTTGCATGATAAGAGAGATGTTAAAAAATAAAAGAGTGTGAAACAAGAGGAGGGGGAATCAGTTTCAAATTGTCAAACAGATGGCAGGGCTATCCTACTGTTGCACGCGCACACACACACACACACACACACACACACACACACACACACACACACACACACACACACACACACACACACACACACACACACACACACACACACTCCCACATTCTCTCAGGGGACACATCCTCTCCCCACAAATATCTACAAATGCATCCATTGTTTATTTGTTAGGGTTTGATGCAAATAAGGACATAGAAATTAAAATACAATCATTTCTACATTAAAAAAATCTGTTCTCTGCAAACAAAAGTAAAATTAAAAGATTTCAATAATGCATTCCAAACACATTTGAGGGTGGCACAGTAATAATATGTCATTTATCTCTGTAATTAATTGCAGCTCGTCTCTGTGGAGACGCACACTGACACATGCATAATACTGTCACTTAATGGATGCTAATGGGGTTGACAAAGGTAGCTACCATAACAACCAGTTGATGTGGCAGCGGTGTGGATGAAGGGATTTAAAATCAGCACAGTGACAATTAGCATGAGGGCATGGAACACAGCTGCGAAGGTTATTGGTGCTAAGATATTTTATGAAAAATGAGCATGGTTCCCACGGAGAAGGGGGATGGGTCTGAAAAGTGACAGGATAGTATGCATAAGGATGAAAATAAAATAAAAAAATGACAATGTATTCATTTACTTAAAGAGTATTTTTCCCTGACTGTTTTGTGACGGTTCATAATGTCGCCACTTGGGGGCAGCAGAAACACGCGCACAAATTCACAAAGCTGACAGGATTGACTGATTTCGGTTAATATGTTAAAATTATCACTACAAAGTGTGTAAATATAATTGCTTAAGCTCGGTTTATTAGTACTTTTAATGTACAGATGGGTTACAGGTTGAGGAATTAATGGGTTTGAGTCTGCATTTCAAAAAGCTGAAATGGACTGAACAGGTGGTCTCAGGTTTGACACCTGTTGTCTTTCAGTTTGGACCCCTAGGACTGGGTGGTGGTGACAAGGTGACAGAACAATGACGGCATGGAGGGCGTTGTCTAAATTTATGCAGCCTCCCAGGTGGTGAATCATGAGTGTACTATAGCACATTAATATTGCAGTAGTACATGCTGTGTGGGAGAGTGTGTTAAAATATCAGTTAATGTTTTGCCGACTGTCATGTTAAAGACTCACCCTTACAGTTTAGCTGTCTTTACCTTTGGCTTTTTATCTGATGACACATAAAGCCTCCCTCACACATAAACATCCGCCCTTTAACACACCCACGCATGTCCACAGACTCACACACACACACACACAAACACCTACATCTTACTAAAGTTTCCCAGCACAGATAACAGCATTTTATGCTGTCTGTGCATGTTGAGATGCTGTCGTTAGGCACCTTAAACAGTCTTCGCTGTGATGCCACATTCCACAACTGCAAGCTGTGTTTGTTTGACAACAGGTCTCTGCTTGGCTCTAATTGCTCTGGTCACAGCAAAAAAGGGCCACCTCACACTGTTACGTTGTTGACTAAACTTTAAACTGAACACGAATGGTCAGATATTTTGATTTTTTGGATGTTTTGAGTATCTCAACCCACCCACATGAGCTGAATTATAGCAGAGGATAATTACAGAACCTGTCTTTACCTCGCAGAGCGGTCTTGAGGTTGACTTTGGCCTGACGATGGAGGTCTTCAACACAGGGCGGCCTGCTGCCTGGCAGGAAGACATTCTCCTGCTGGTGCCATGGTGCTGTGTAATGAACCGTCCACTTGCTTTCCTCATCTAGGTTGGACACTGCTGCAGAGACAAAGAAGACCAAATTTAAATCCATCCATCCATTTTCTATACCTGCTTTATCCACACTTGGGTCACAGGGAGCAAATTTAAATGATTTGTCTAATTTTTCTATTGTTGATGACCTAAATGAGTACGTTTACCACATCAGCTTCTGAAGAAGTGTTAAAAACAGGAATGAAAACGTGAAATTCAATAGATCAAGGCTTTACACGCCAGTGTCAAAATTGTCTGAACTTTCACAGATGCTGTGTATTCATAGTAATAAGAAAAGTTTGACTTGGCGGACAATCTGGAAGAGGAAGGTGGTGTTTAGCATAGAGGTGAGAGACAAAAGAACTAAGATGGCCACAGAGGGAGGTGCAACAAAAAGTTCACCGACATTTTTTACACAACAGCTACACAAAAAGCACAATATCCAGCTGTTGCAAAGCTTACAAAAGTCAATTTCACTCTAGTTATGTCTGAACAAACTTCCACCAGACAAAAACTAGCAAAGTAACAATAGAACAGACTTATCCATCACTCTAATACCAGAGAAAGAAGATCTCAAGTCAAATAAAAGCAACCAGTACACAACTGGGAAAGCAAACAATATGTTTATATTGTTGGCACTTGAAATCCAAGTAAAACTGGAACATAAAAGTATTCTGCTACTTTTTAAGGCCACACAGATATAGATATGAAGTACCACAACCAGCTACCAAAAGTCAGCCTCACCAAGCGAGCGTATCCAGGCCAGAGTTGGTGATCGTGGATGTAGGACTAGTTCCATTTTTCTACATGCTAGCACTATTTGCTCCTCTGTCCTCACAGTGCAAACAAGTCTACCTGACTGGGGCTGAAGGAGAAGTTTGGAGCCACCACAGGGAGGGGATGGGTCAAAAGAAGGCTGATGTGATGACTGTTTTAATTTGAGTACCGTTTCACAGGTGCTAATGAGCCATAGCAGGATGTATGCATGTGTGTGCTGGGGGAGGGCAGGAGGCCTCGGGGTCAGAGGTGTTGGGCAGGATCCTACAACTGCTGAAGGTTTAAGAAAGTCAGACGGAACTGATTTGTTACACAGATAACATCGTGAAAAGCCCTTCTGTGACCACCAAACAGAATTGCACATAAGCACAGCAGTTTGTCAGAGTTTAGCAGAACTCCTACTGCTGGTGATCCATCACAGACAGCTGTTCTTTCACTAAAGGCGACAGGTCAGTGCACTTATTTATGCTCCCGCTTAACAGCATTCTGCCACTGAAACTCCCTGAAAGAGATCTAAGAAAACATCTCCCTCCTAGTGTGACTGCACACCTCACTAAATAACTGCATGTATTTTCTGCTCACTCAACCCACCCACTTGCAGGAACAGGTAGCCCTGCCCCCTCACCCTCCTTTTCCAATGAAGGATTTGAAAGGCATCAGCAAGGCTATAGAGAAGGAGAGCAAGGACATGGGAGCTGTGGGCACAAAGACTTTATTGTTCCTCTGCATCACTCTCTCCACATCAGGCCTTTGAGACCCACAATACAACCCCCAACACACAGTCTCACACTCAGGACTGTGGCGCGAAAGTCTGCTAATCCCTCAGTGCAATAACATCCCAGCATTCACACACACACACACACACACACACACACACACACACACACACACACACACACACACACACATTCAACACAGACTCAGAATACACACATCCTGCAATGTGAGTCTGTGTTCAAGTGCACGTGATAATCTCTGCAAAAGCAGCTGCATGCATCAATAAACACACAGGCCAAAAGTATTCTCCTGCGATCAATGACAGTAATCAAACTGCACTGGCAGTAATTGATAATCCCTAACTAGGTCCTCGATTGGTCACCAGTCAATGAAATATCAACTCTGGTGCAAATATGTTGTTTCAGCAGAGTGGACACAAAATATGAGATATGACCAAAATACAAAATGATATAACTTTATTTTAGGAATGTGGATTTAGCTGCCATAATTTCCGCTCCAGGTCTGCGGGAGCCTTCAGTGAGGAGCCAAGCGTGTAAAGATGTGAGACACAGGAAAATGCTGAGCTAATCATTAACAATATAACCTCCGCCGCACACACAAGCAATGACACACGCTACAAATACCACTGAGATTAGAGCTGGTAGTACAAGCTTAGCATAGCTACATCTTCACATGACTAGCTTTAATAACTTTGAAACGGATACATATGAAGATCCAGTCATGCTTTGAAATTTACCTCAAGATCATTTGTAAATTATTATAGTTTTGTGATTTCACCGGTGTTCAGCTCCTACATTTATGAACATTCTTGGTTTCTTGTCTTTTCTATTACCAATAACTGTATTTGTGACTGGGTGGTCACCTGGAAACGAATGGAAGAACACAGTTGTCTACTGACTTAGCAGAAGTGAAACATGATCTCTGTATAGCAGAAATTAATGTCAATTTTAGATTATGACAAATAATTACATGGAAATCACTATAGTTGGCTTACCATCAGACTTGATGTAACTAATATTAAAGAAGAAGGACAGTTGTAGCAAATGACATGTAAAAATATAGTTCCCATTATAATAAAGTAGAGGGAACGTATGTTTGAATGTCCACTGAACTTACATGAAGGAAATATTGCGGGTGAGCATAACTTACCCTTCCTTTTGAAGTATTTTATCACAGATTTTAATGAAGTCCCGATAAAAACCATGATTCCAGTATCACACAAGTCTCTTCTTTACCAAAAAAAGTGTAAGGCACAAACCGCTACAAATCCCCAATACACATAAAAAATTCGGGATGAAGGGTCTCCTTCGTCTGCTCACATTCTGACCGCACAACTGTACGCAGGTTGTGTGTGCGTGTCCTGCTCACACTCACAACACATGCACAAGGTCCAGCAACACTCCCCCATCGACTGCAGCACCGCTCCTCCCTCAGGCAGCTCAGTGCTCCGACACACACACACACACACACACACACACACACACACACACACACACACACACACACACACACACACACACACACACACACACACACACACGCACACACACACACACACACACACACGCACACGCACACACACACACACACACACAGCAGGAGGGGTGCAGGACCAGCCCTTATGTTCCTCTGTGGCTTTGGTTACCAAGGAGTTCTGGCTGCCTCCCTTCACTTCTCATCAGTCTGTTCTCTGGTATCGTCTTTCTCTCCACACACTCATCACAGATTAGAGCTCAAAGTTATCCAGTAGCTCAAACGTGCCGTAATTTCGCTGCAAGAGACAGTTTTTAATTCATTCAGTCTCTATTTAATCCTTTTATCATTCTCAGGATGTTTGTAGACTTGCGGAATATTGCTGCATCTATTATTTTGTCTGTTTATTGTCTTTATTTTGAATGGATCCCTGCTTATCTCCGTGTTCCTCCCCAGCCTACCCTGCAATGCAAACGGCCGCAGATTCAGCGCCACATGAATATGGATCACATGAAATCCCTTCTTTGTCCAGCCTGCTCACAATATATCACACAGGAGGGGAGAGGTGCCTCCTCCTTTTGTGACCGTATTTCTTTTCAGTGGCTGACGAGCAGAGGGAGAGGGGCAAAAAGAGGTTGAATGAGTCTGCAAATGATACTTGAATCTGTGGTTAAAGAGTCTCTCTCTCACACACACACACACACACACACACACACACACACACACACACACATCCAACCTTTCACTGTGACTCGTGTTTGTCAACATGTGTCCTTATCAGTGGAGCTGATTAGTAAATTTCATTTACTTTAACGTGTGCTTGGGCTTGGGTTAAAGTTAATCTGGGATCAAAAGTGCTAAACTTAGCTGTTTTCCAGACAGAATTCCATATGACAGGTGGTGATGTTTCCCACTGTTTTCATATCTCTTTCATGCCAGCCTTTAGGTATCGGCTGTTGGCTTGGTGCTGGTGCAGAGGTACCAGACAAGGACCTTGAAGAAAGCTGAACAACAGGCAAATGGCACATTCATCATGTCAGGTTTATAGTTGCCTGTGGGCTCTGAGCAGAGCTCCATAGCTCATGCTGCTGTGGCGTGGCACAGATCATAGCCTTGTGGAAATATCACCAAATTTGTAGCCACCTTAGACCCTTTGCAATGCTTTAATTGCGACTTGTTAAACTCAGACACGTGCAGACTCTCTCCCTCTTTAATCCATTAATGAATTTCTAAAAATAAACCAGTGGATAATATCCCCAGCTTAGGACATAGTGAAAGAAAGGTCATCACCATTAAGCAAAAATCGTTAATTTCTCCTTGTTTGAGCCAGTTCTGACTGGTTGTAACTGCAGGTTTGTTCCAGGTCATGAATGAAAGCGGTGCTCTGTGGCAGTAGCATCCTGGCCTGTCTGGCACGTGTACAGTATCAGGATCACTAATGCTGATGCCAGCCGAAGTGGCACCACTCATTAAAGAGCCTATTGTTCTCAGGACACACGAACACACATAAACACACACACACACACACACACACACGCGCACACACACACGCTCAAACATGTACACAGTGTGACAGACATTCACATCTCTATCCACTGAAGGAGGGCTCTTAATCTAGGGCACCTCTTGGATTAGGGCTATATGTCCATTCGGCCATACGTCCAGATATTCCTGCCCTCGTTCCCTCTCCCTCAAACAGGACTTCAGCCCAAACAATATCAATCTTTTATGTTTAAACAGCATATCGAGGAAGTGGAACGTAAGAGGAAAGGTGCAGCGGCTGAGGCTCAGAGGGAGACTAACACACACGCCTCCCTCTGTCCTGTGACAAAACCATCTTTGAAAACTACCTAAACGTGTTCCACACAGAAAGGCGCGCACACACACACACACACACACACACACACACACACACACACAATGTGACAGGTCTAGGTTTTTGTTTTTAACTTGGGCTTGAAGACAGGAGCGCTAAGCCTAATGCTTTTAAACTCTAACTGATCCTCTAATGTCAGACCTTTCTCCCTTTTCACTCTTCTTTGAATGCTTTCATGCCAGCTAATATAATCTGCCCACTATCCATTTGTACTCCCACTTTATTTTTCTCCTGCGCTCTCTTGCTTTGGTTTAGATCTTGACGGATGGAAATAAGAAGGTAGAATGGAGTTGAGGATGGCTTTTGTGCCTTTTTAACCCATTAAACTTATTTTACATGGTGTGTCAAAAACTACATAAATGATTTAAAACAAGCAGAAACTGAATTATTTGTGTCCAGATGGCTTAAATAGGAAGTGTACCACTAACCATAAGGCATGAATAAATGTACAGCTTGATGCTTCTTCTTTTACTTCCCTCTTTTCTCTCTTCTCTATGAATGAAAATCTATAATTTATAGTGTGCAGAGCAACGTACATTTCCTGCCATCCTTTCAACAGTCCATTCATTCATCCATACATCCATGTGAATGAAAGCTTAGCATGAGTGCTCAGTGGCTTCAGGATGCATCTAAACACAGATGAGAGGGAAACAACTTTCTGCAGTGCTCAGCTCAGCACCTAAGCAAAGTGAACTTCAACCTCACTCCTGAACAAACGCAACTTGCTCTCGCACAACACACAAACTCACTGACAGCGAGGTGATGGAACAGCCAGGCTGAACAAACAGGCCGAGACAGCTGCTTCCCTGGCCGTAATGATCGAAGCTCTAAGGGGCTCCTGTTCCCGCGCAACACCTGAACGGATGAGGATTAAAACCTGCAAGACCTCTTGCTGACACCAGCTCTTCCTGTGGTTTCATACGTGCACATTTGTAATTTTATAGAGGTAGGAATGGACTGAGCAATGAAATGATCTGCATTTTGTAAGTGTGTCCATGTGCACACTGGCTTTTTATCACTTCAAGGCTGCAGGAGGTCTCTACAGGCTGGGCCTCCTTTGTAATCCATGAGTAAACTCAAAGAAGCGACATCCTGCAACCCACACTCCAACACACCCTCTAATCTGTCTGTCTGTGTTCAGCCTTGATGTGGTGGTTTTTTGTGGAGCATAAACCAACACAACTTCAAATGTTTGTCAAAGAAAACAACTGGAAGGAAGGGAAAGCTGAACAGATTCTCTGATGAGAGATGAGGGGCCAAACAGAAAAGGTAGTGTTTATGGGGACAAAAGAGACGAGGGAGAAGATAAAAGCAGCTGGGAGGAAAGCAGATGAACGGAGAACAAAGTGAATGTGAGTACTACCCATAGGTAGAGACTCGGTAACAACACACAGGCAAAAGCCTCTGTGGTGTTGGCCGTCATAGCTAATTTTCTCTCCCTTGGTGCCTGACCCCAGCAGTCCCTGCCAGTGCACTTTGAAATTCAAGCCGGCATAGAGGAGAGAGGATAAAAGACCAAGGCAGGATGTACACCACTCTGTTTGAGCTTGTGGAAAAACTGAAGTGGGGTCTTATCACCACTGAAATAGACATGAATGGATAGATTCACGCAGAATTTGGTCCTGAGCGCTTCCAGACAGGTCAGTAGTTTAGCTACTAACTTAAAGACTTTGATGTTGCTGTCTGATGGTGTTTGTAACTGACCACCCATTTCCCCATGAGAGGGTTTTAAATATAATGTCACTTATTCCCACTTGATTGTACACAATCTCAGAATCTTTAGCACAATATGATGAAAATGAAATTGGGCTGTTGAGCAAAATACGTACGTTATTTAAAGATTTCCAAATTACGTGCACTTAAACAGCCAACAAAACAAAAGGCCAATAGTTACTGATCAGTTTTTGATATCATGTGACAATTTTTTCAAATCTTTAGTATTAGTATCAGCTTATTTTACATTCAATTTCTCCAGATTGTTTCTCCATCCGGCTGCAGTGAAACATAAAGAAGCACCGCTGATGATCCCTGGATGAGTCATCACTGTCAGCCAAATGGTCTCCCCTCACATCGACTCCTTGCCTTCTCAGATTCCAGCGACTCGCCAAATCAATAACTGCAACCCGTAAGTGTGTCTGGCTGCTGCTAGACACACGGCTGACATCACATGGCGCGTCTTTGTCATCTGTGGGTGTTCATGGAATTTTGCATGTGTGGATATGGGCCTGCAGCTGTTCTTACACTCTGTTGCATTTATACGACAGATGTAAGGTTTCAGTGAACCCACTATTGTTTGTGTCTGAGGTGAAGTGTCTTTCACATACGCAAAAAAACTAAACGTGCTTATAGTGATCACACAAACATCTAAACTAGACACACAGTGTTATGGTTACTGCCATGTTTTGTCCGTGACCTATTTAGCTACACCAGCATGGTCCATCTCTAATGAGCAGCGCATGCATAGTGCTCAGGCTCATAAATAAAAGTCAGAACTGTTTTAATTAATCATTTATTTTCTTGGTACTAGCATGGATGATCAATTAAGGAAACATCAGTGAAAAACCAACAGCAGAGGTGATGAATCTCGTTATTTACTGGGTGTAAAAGTGTCGCCGGCTCCCACTTTTCTGACCGACTTAATTTAGGTTAAGTGCCTCCAGTAGCTCCAGGACACAGAACAACAAGCCACCTGGGACCGGTCTGCATCACAACATGATGGGTAATAATGTGTGTCTATGTGTGATTCAGAGAATAACAGGGGGGGGTCCTAACAGGAAGTGGGTTACAGTCACAATGTGCGCATGTGTGTTTATCTGCAGCTTCACTGGAGCAAAACTAAGATGCGGCTTTTTGACCCACTTCCCTCACAGCACCTCAGCTTTCATCAGCACCAATGACGGGTCATTTGGGGGGAGCAGGGCGGGTTGAGGGACGCAACACCCACGCATCTCATCAACAATCAATAACACAACAGCTGACCGATGACAACAAATACAGGAAGTGAGCAAGACAATCAGCCTGGAGGCGATAGGTTAAAGTTAAAATGAGATGCAGCTTCTGACGTGGTTTATGACTGAATCACTGACCCAACAGGATCTCTATGAAACATCCGGCTCGAAAAAAACAGGACCTCATATCATAAAGGTGTGATGTCATTAGCTCATATATTAACATGGGATAAGAATAACAATCCACTGAAAAATAAACCTGGCTATTATGTCAAATGTTTTACAAGAACTATTAAAAAAATCCTAATCAACATCAATTATATGTTACTGTTTCCATTATCTTGTTCCCTTGAAAAGACATAGGTAGAATGTCCCACATGTTTCAGGCTGATATGGATCAGTAAAACACAAGGGGTTAGGTACACACACACTTAATGGTAGCTTTGTTTCATGTATCAAAGAGATATACACACACAGACAGACACATACACACAAACGTGCTAAGCTTTGGTTCCACCATTGTTAATCCTGTGTTGAGTCTATGTCTGGGAGGGGGGAAAAAAAAACACGACCCCATCTGTACTCAACCACTCCTTTCTCTCCTACCCCCTTCTTCCTTAATAAGCCAGGCCGTACCCCTCCCCTTTTCCTCCAGCCATTCCTCCCCCTTCTGTCCCATTTGAGCAATAATGAAAGGATAGAAGCCTTAACAGAGAGAGCAGACCTGTGCTGAATGTAGACCACATGTCCCAGTGGGACCAAACCAGTTCCCTAATCAAATATCTTTAAAATCACTATTATTCCAAATTATTATTCCCTGTGACACCTCAAATGTTTATGTTTCCTTCTGTCTGATGGACAATTAATCAACATAAAGTTATAACACTGCAATCAGGCTGGTTGCCAAGATCCAATCAGATTAGTGATGCATCATTTGTTTTTATGTGTGTCAAAATGTATTTTTACATTTCAATTCTGATCACAGACAATAGCTGAAAGCATGACGCGCACATCACTCAGTCTGTGTTATACTGCCACCCTGTGGCCAAACTGGCAAAACACCGAGAAAACTAAATACTGTAAATGCTTTCTGAAGACTTGATTTTGGGTGTGTTACAGCGCTGCTATAAACAATTAAATTAAAGATTGTCACAAAATGAAAAAGAAAAAAAAAGGAAATTTCCTTTTCTCTGGATTGACTTTTGACTCTAACAAACATTTGACCTAAAGAAAAGAGCTTCATTTTGACATTTTTCTTAGTAAATATTATAAACTATCAACTACATGTCAAGTCATTGCTGTGAATGAGAGAAAAATACTAACATAGCCCTGTGTAGAGATGGAAACAGGATGATCACGTGTGGAAATGAGGGTCAGAAACTGTGGAAAACCAGCCTCAAAGCAGCATGACATGGAAAACTCTCCCCGTGATAGCAGCTCATTAAAGAAATGAGCTGTGACTGCACTCATTGGTTGTGTTTATACTGCTCCACAGCAGTCTTTTAATGCCCTTTTTAATGTGATCAAGGCTGAGAAAACAGGAATTCTTTATACATTAAAAATATAATTATTTAAACAATGAATGAATAAAATATATACATCATTATGGCGCAGTACACTCAAATAACCTCCAGGGGGGCTTTTCTGCCAAGGCTACAGAGATAATGTTGAACCACACTAAGTTAAGTTATGCCAGAAAAACATTGGAAATAGAAGCAAAATCCAAAATAATGGAAAGATTATAGTAAGTAATTTAAACTTTTTTTTTTTTTTTTACAAAAGTGTCGCTCCCTTTAACACGTGCAGAAATATCTCTGTTTAGCTCAGCGATTATCTGGATTTCACATCCTGGTGCGATAATTACCGCATTAAGTAAAACTCCACAGTAAACATATGGGACCCCATTAATTTTTTTTTTACACCTGATCCCTCTGTGTTGTAAACCAATTGGAGCCATTTCATTTCATTACAAGGAAAAAGAAAGGCTCTATTGGCAAAAACTGTGGTCACGCTGATGACAAAATCAAGAAAAACCTGACATTTCAGATGCTAATGAAAAAAAAAACAAAGTTATCTGCCAATATGTGTCAGTGATTACTCTATTAGCTGTTGGCCTCACATGATGGAAGAGCTGATCTCTGGACAGGCGTCACCTATTAGGCCGTTAACAAGCTGAGAGGTCTCCATCTGTTACACACATCTCCTGCTTTTAACCACTGATTCCCTTTTATCTTCTCCATCTTCTAACTAATGCATGCCTCAGACACATGCAGACACATGCAGAGCGGTCGCAAGGTTTCTGAGGAGCTGAATGGAGTAAAGTGGCAAACATGCACTTCACACACACTCTCTCTCTCTCACACACACACACACACTCACTCACACACAGAGACACGCACAGACACACACACACACACGCTCACACAGAACGGGTCAGTGAAAGAGGCTGGCACATCCAGGCAGACACTGCTGTTTTCAAGAGAATCACATCCTTAACCCATTTTACAGCCCAGCGATCCCGAGCGACCTCTGACCCCACCATTCCTGAAGTTTGTGAGTGTGTACGTGGCAGAGAAAACCCTTCTCTTCACCATCTCATTAAGCAGTGTGTCGGGCTTTCTACTCCATTGTCCTGCCACCTCAGACCTGCTATGGGGGAGCAAGCACTCGTCGTTACTCATCTGTGGTCCAGCCGGCATGACTGCAGTCTTGAATGAGTAACTATCAGAACTCATTGTTTTGTCATGAATGCTGCTTTCAGAAAAGAATCAGGAAAGTGGAGAAATGGAGGTAACATTACCATATACTGGAGAAATACAGTACAGTCTTGACATCAAATATCTTCCAGATGACAGGCTAGATTTTTAATCTAAACACTGACAGCAGTTGCTAGCGTTTCCAACCCCCCTCCCCGCTGTCACTGTTGCATTATCCTAACTGGTTTTCACAAGCACTTCCCCTCATAAATGCGGTCGATCCATTTCATTTAGCCTCATGTAGCTGCCCTAGCCCGGCCTCCCTCAGGTGCTCTTCCCCTGGGTGCTGTTGGTGCTGACTGGTTGATAACTGAACCTGCTGGAGTGGAACAGCTGCTCCCCTGCTGAGCTAACATGAAATATTAGGAGGGATACAGAAAAATGTAATAGTGATAATAAGTGTTGCTTGGAACACTTACATAGACACTTGTAAATTTGCAGCATTAGAGAAAAAATGTGCTTAAAAAGTAATAAAAATGTAATTTGCTGCAGGTATTCTTTCTTGCAAGGTTTCATAAACCTAAAACGGCTCCAACGTCAACAGGACATACTGGCCAAACTCTAATTTGAGCACATTAGTGTTTTGACGTGCATCTGTTCAGTGGTGCATGAGGCAGAGCGACGGGGTGATTTATTCAACTTTCAGAACCCAGACAATACTGTACCCGGGGTGGCAGCATCTTGAGCTGTCATGGCATGTTAGCCAAAGCAGGCGTGAGGACGGGACACTTTCATCTGGCCACATATTGTTCCACTAAACGCATATGAGTAAATGTTAGCTTACTGACGCATGCAGAGAAATGTTAAGACATCCTCCTCTAGCCATGTATCTAAATATGCCATCAAGTTGTGATTTAGCTTTAATAAAACTATAAAAGGATCCCAGCAGATCATCTGGTGATCACCGTCTCCCTGATGGCTCCTTTATGTAGTGGCAGAGGTGAAAGTGGGTCACCTCTATAACCCAGTCAGTTCCATCAACACCACACTGTCAGCGCTGCTACACTTCCCTGCACGCAGGCTTCATCACCTCCAGCTGCTAGCTTTGTCTCCTGTTCCCAGGAGTTGCAACCCCAGGGAGCAACACTGATCAGCACCCCACCATCCAGCTCGTACAGGCGCACGTCAACAATAAAATGTGCACAAAATAGGTTTTTAAAAAAGAAATGCACGTTTCACACATACGTGGAAATAGCAGGGTTAAATAGCAGCAG
>BJFM01000097.1:211585-226430 GCA_016586285.1 Arothron firmamentum
CACACACACACACACACACACACACACACACACACACACACACACACACTCAAGTCAAGCCATGAGGGACAGCTGTATGTAGACACCCACACACTGTCCACAAGCTACAAGTTTCTGACTTTCTCTTAAATGATCCCCAACGCCTATGTATCTCAATCTATCTCTTGTTGTATCTGTGTGTGATTGCTGTACTCTCTGGTGGATCTCTGTCTGTTTGCCACCGGGGGAAGCCAAAACGGAAGGCTCGGGGGGAACAGACAATAGTAGCCATGGATACAGGTCAGTCTGAAAGGAGCCAGAGGAGCACCTGCATGCTGGGTTAGTCGTCCCCACGGTGAAGTCATCATTTCATCCGCAGGGAGCGGGCCATTGTCTTTCCAGCATTGTTCTTGAAAACAACACATCTTCACAAACAGTGAAAAAAACACCAGATAACTCAGCACCTTTCTAAACTTCACATTTAAAGCAATTCCTTTAAAAACTCTTTGGAAAAGAGCCAAGGATCACTGCACTCCATTCAGCGGACGACAGGAACCCACCGAGGCAACACAACACCTCGTTCTCTGGAAGACTTGGACTTTTAGAGCACGTTTTGCTCAAGAACACAAATGTTCCATGAATTGGGTTTAACGACCATGAGAGTTTAGCTACTAATTAGCTTCTATTTCAATACCCAGTAATTACATTATAGTAGCTTGGCTAAGTGAAGGAATGCATTCCTTAAAGTAGAACACTGTATCAGTTTAAGTTTGCAAAAAAAAAATCTCCTTTACACAGATTACTTTGTTGGTTATGCTCCTTTCAAGACCAACTTGCTTTAATAACGCAGATGACAAACGATAATCACCGTTGTGTTGTTCATAACAGCCTTGCACTGTCCAAATTACGGTCTGATCCCATAATCCAAAGCGAAATGTCGTTAAAGAGTTGAGGTTAAATATAGTTTCAGACATACAGTTATGTGGGTCACAGTCCTGCAGGCGGAGAAAAAAACACACTCACGCACAGTTTCTATGTCTTCCCAAGAGCTTGTAAAATCCATGCACACATGCATTCCTGGAATTTAGTTTACACATATGTGCCTACTTGTGTGGATACTCACAATTGCCACTTTTCTCAAGTTCTCCGCAAGGCACGAGTCTTAAATCTTCGATCCAATTTTCAGATGTGGTGAGGCTCTTGTTTCCGGCAAACAGGCTACGACATGATTCACAACAGGCCATTTCAGACTGCTCAGTGAACATTAACAGACCAAATTTGAATTTATTACTTGGTTTGCTGTATTTAGGGGAGTATCAACTTCAGATGTTTTATTTTGTCCATCCAAAAGTACAGAAAGACAAAATATTTACAAATATAAGTCTAAGATACCGAGAGCCATAAATCAAAAATCAGCAACACTGACATTTGTTCATTTAATGAGCCCTATGAAACAATGCATCACACATTGACTTAATTAAACTACACTATTTTCAAGCAGGATAATTCAAGGCTATTCCATGTAGACCAATATCACACATGCATGAAGCATCTGCGAATGGATGGACCCACACATCTGCACTTCGTCTTTAAACTGCATTCCGTAACAAAAACATCTGAAGCTGCCATGACCCTCACACATCCAAGCCGCTGAAATCAAATCAGGGAACTTTGACTAACTCTGCTCTGCTCAGCTAACAACTTGTTCCAGCAGATAGAATGTGAGCTGCCCTTAATCAACCGCAATACGGGCCAGAAAAGTTCATTTTCTGCATGTTTGCTCACCAGGGTTTACGCTCAATAATGTTGCAGGAAACCTCTGGGCTTAAGCAGCAGTGAGGGTTGAACGTTGCTTAAGCTAATGCCTAGCCAGTCTCCTCCAACGCCTCCTCGGCCGCTGCAGCCAAGAGTAGAAATCACTTATGTAACCAAAAGCCACAAGTGGTCTGGCGAGCTAGCAAAGGGCTTGGACTGAAACCCTTGCCTTTACCATGGTGAGGGGGGAAGGGGAGGTTCAAACAGCTGGATGGAGAAACATGGGCTGAATGTGTGTCACATCTGCCCTGCAGTTGGCAAACGAGTGGGGCTTGCTTAAGCATAAGTGTGTGCTCTGTAACTGGCAACGAGCGTTGTGAAGTGGTAATCTAGCGACTAGATCAAGTGTTTGATGTAATACGCAGGATTCGGGTCATGTCAAGTCTTAAAAGGAACTGGAAACCCAGACTGGTGATTGGCTTTCACTGGACCTGCTGAATATATGCATAAAAAAAAAAACAAACAAAAAAAAAACAAACAATGAGAATATCAGCTGATTTGTTCAAATGGTGTCAGGCAAATAGCCCAATACAGCGCATTACATCGCACAAGCTGGAATTTCATCTTAAAACAACTCCCACATCTGCTCTTTGCAATGTTCTGACCAGAGTCTCAGTGTGGAGAAGCTAAATGGCAACATAAGTTACTCCGTAAAGCTGATGAACTGGGATTTTACCACAAATAGTCGCAGTGTTGACTTTATATTATGCAGTTTCTGCTTTACCATCATTCCAGAGGCTGCAGGACCGAGTCACTCAGAGATAAGAGCAGCAGGGATCATTTATTAAAACATACCAAGCCCCGGTTTTCTGTTTGAAGCTTTACTGAACTTACCACAAATTTGAAACCAAAAAAAGATTTCCAAAATCTTATGGTGTAATCCAGAATTCCTCCTGGCCAGAGCAACAGCAATTAAGGCTAAATTGAAGGTTACTCTGTACTAAACAATCACAACTGACGAAAAACTGGAAACTTTGCATAATTATGGGAATTGACAACATATTTGCTAACACAATTGTGTGATTTAGAATGTTCATCCAAGAACTACATGGCTTAAAACACAGAGAGTATTGTTCTACAAAAGAGAAAAACAGAGGTAGAATTCCACAGCAACAGCCTGATACAGTTTAAAACAATAACCTCATGCTTTTATCACCGATAGCCTGATGATGAAGTCAGTGTCTGCAGGAGTGTGTTCAGAGCCAGGCCTTGAAACAAGAGCAGCAACAGACTAAAACCCAAAATGAGGCTCCCCATAAAAGAGGAACGCATTTATTTTACTTCTCATTTTCAGCCAAGTACCAGCTAAAGACAGGGTCTCACTCAGCAGGACAAAAGCTGCTGCTGTGCCAGATGTTCCTGCGGACTCTGACATGTGCACAGACGCTCTGTGAAATTCAAAACACATTCATCAAAACCTAGAAGCGGCAAGGAGAAGTTCAACAGCGGTATCATTTTCTGTTTGGATCAGTCGAGAACAAAGCGAAGGAGCGATGAAAAGGCAAGAGGATGAGAGGATTAAAGTCAGTGAACCAGAACCGGACAAAAGACAGGAGAAGAAGAAATGACTAAAGAGAGGAAAGAGAGGAAAATGCAGGAGGGAGGACATTGTGTGGGGGAAGCCACTGTGACACATTTCTTTCCACACAGAAGACAGAGATGGAGTTCAACTTTTCTTTGTCTCAGAGAGTTTGGGGGAAAAGTCCCACAGTCACACCCTTCATGTAACACACACACACACACACACACACACACACACACACACACAAATATATACACAGACACACACTCACCTTTCAAACAGAACATGGCTCCTCTCTTTATTGCAACATGTATCCACCAGAAACCAAGAGCACTTCCTCTTCACTGTCTTTTACTCTCCTTCACCCCCTCTCCCTCTTCCTCCGCAGTGTTCAGCCAAAAAGTTCGCACACAGAACACAAATCCCGACACACGCGCACGCTCTTCTCTCCCGCTGCCTCTCGCCATCGTCCTCCCTCTCTTTCTCCCCCTGCACGCGCACAGAGTGGCGACCGGCCAACTTCCACACCACAAGGAACCTGCTTAGTGACCCCTCGTATCGCTCCACCTCTCTCCCTCTACATCTCCCTCATCTCAGAGAATTTCTCCACCATGCTGACACGCCCCCTCCCAAAATCAGTGTTAGGAGGCAGCAGTCCAGCCTCAGTCTAAAACTCCTAAAGCTCCTATTAGCCCAAGATTAATGTCAGCAAAAACATATAAATGTTGACAGACGAACATCAGGCAAACCATTTAAGAACATTAAGACATATTAGGCGCTTATCAGGGCAGGGAACAAACACGTGCACACACCGAGCACGAGCCTGATGAGCTGATTGTAACTGTAGGGAATCTGGAGAGTCAGCAGTTCAGAGGGAGGCAGGGGGCCACAGCTTGAGGCCGCTCCATTGTGCGCTGATCAAATATAATCGCTATAATCCCCCACAATTCAACTCTTTGCCATCAGAAGCAGCGACTAGCTTGACGCTCTCCAAACCCTCAGCGCCAGCCACCGACCGTCTGACACACACAGTGTCGGACGCTGACGTGGAGACTTTACGAATCACAACTTCTAAATCTGAACTCACTGGCAACACAGAAGTTTGGATTGATTGGGGCTCTGTAACGTTCTCTTACACTTTAAGAACGCATCTTGTTACATTTACAATGTTCCAACACTCCAAACTGACAACCACAGGAGTCTCATTAGGCAGGCCATAATGTTGGACCAATAAACTGTGTGTACTGACTGAACGGGTGTCTGCAGGTGCCATTCATTAATAAAACTATACGCATTCATTAACACCTCTTTAAAAGTATATTAGTAATAACAATGTGACGAGTGCTGCTGGAGCAGACGGTAGTAGCTGGCATTTACTATGATTACAATTCTGTTATCCGGGTTCTACAAGAGTTAGCACTCTGCTAAGCACACCACCATCACATTGACAACTTACCTGCTTCCCTCTGACATCAACCAGAAATAGCTTTAATAAAGAAAAAACTACGCTGCTTTGCAGAGTCATTGGCTGTGAGTGTGTGTTCTGAACATGTTGTTTCTGGCCTGATGTGCGAGCCGTGACACGTCTAGCGAGTGCATCTAGTGCAGATGTGACCACTTATGGACTGACTGGGGCATGGGTGCATATGTTGGGTTGAGATTGTTAAATCCAAATCTCTTACACACATTTTAACAGAAAAAATGCTGAGTAGACCAAAATATGAAGACAATAAAATACTGATTAGATGCTGTCCAGCACAGCATGGCTCTTATAAACCCTCAATTAAAAAAAAAAAAAGAAGAAAAGACTGGTCCAGCTAATCACAGCTGTTCCTGACTTTAATTCCTGTTTTAAATATTTTATATGCCTTTCTATATGACATTCTAGGTGTTAATGTATATGCATTGCACATATTAATTATGGTTGTTTTTTTCCTTTTCTGAAAAAAGAATGCTAAAATTGATCATTTTGAAAATAACACATACTGTATCTCGGTTGTGAGGAAGGGTCTAACTTCCTGTTACATTTCAATGTTTAGCACTGACTCTTCTGTTTAAATGACAGTTTTACTGTAATTACAGGATATAAGGACAGTATTCAGAATGTGACTACCGCCACTGTCCTCCAAAACACAGACCTCGTCTCTGACTTACACACCAACAAAAGAAGTGAATCACAGCTAGTAGACCCATTCCAGACCAGCTGGTATCGTGATATCAGCTGCTCGCTGTCTGTGTGGCTCTGCTTGTCCTCAGCACGTCCGAGGAAGTGTGAACATGACATGCTGTGTGTGTGCGAGCTGTGATATCTACATCACTGAAAGATAAGTTCAAAAAAAAAAAAAAAAAAAATGAGAGGAAACATTTTACATGATCGGACCTGTACCAAGAGGAAGCTGGGCGTCCTACCACAGCTCCCAGTACAGTATGTCTGAATAAAGGGAATAAAGACTAAGAAACTAAAGAAAAATGTGGCTACATTTGTGTTCATAATGACCTATTAATGATAAAGTGGTTCTAAGATATGATTCAAACTTGACAACACAGAAAAGGTTGGTGGCCCAAGTTGGAGATCTGGTTTTTAGTGGGCAAATACAAGTTAATGCGACTTAATAGAGACTAAAACTAGCCAGTGACATGTTGTGGAAGGGTTTTCACCAGACAGTAGGGCTAATCTGGGATCAACCAAGCATCAAATGAAGGAAACAGGGAAAAAAAGCAAAACAAAAACACTTACCTGAAAATGGCCACACGATTTTACACAAGAAAAAGAGAGAAAGGGAGATGAGAAACAGGTCAGCTAATTATTCTTTACAGATGAACCATACAAGAGTGCTCGGTTGTGCACACACGCCCCGGGCTGTGGGCCACATGGGCACATTTCCATATCTGTTCTTTAAAGAGGCCTTGCTGCTTTATAAATCACATCTACTAATCTGGATTTACACAACATGATCAGAGAGTATTGCTCAGTGTGAGTAGTCCAAAACTCTGTTGAATCCTCTCAAAATTCATATTACACGGAGACCAATATGTCCTAAATGTCCTTGTCACACAGCCTAAATTCATAAACAGCTCATTAGAGACCCATTTCTGCTCATGCCAACACTGGTGTGCCAATCTGCGCTGATTTAGGTCAGTATGTTGAGCTGCAAATTTTAAACAGAAATAAATGCATGCATCTTAGCTAATGGGTCACTCAGTTCATGTAATGCGCCAATGCTAAAACATAAGAAGGCGATGCAGTAATCATGTAAAGCCCACATCCCCAATCTGATAGGGATTCAGGCTGAGAAACCTCAGCCGCCATGTCCCACATGTCCAATCTATCTTCTGGCTTCTGATTCTGACCTAAAGATGTTCAGCAAATTTCAATCAATTAAAGTTCTCCTTCACAAGTCACTCGATCTCAGCCTGTAAAGCGGACAGCTTGTATATCTCGGCCCTTGATTCGTCACATCCAGCGGGAAAGTCATGCTGAATCCCACCAGGAAGCTCACACACACCCGTTACCTTGGCGACAGAGGCAAACACACAGTGAGTGAGACTAGAAGCGGCATTAAAATTGCAGGTTTTGAAGCCACAGGCAGTCATTTTGGGCTAAATTTACACACAGCTGTGGCGTGCCAGTGTCCATGTTTCTGACAATGGGTCCCAGCAGGAGGGAGGAAGCGATATTCAGATGTTATAAATACTTCAGCCTCAAACTACAGAGATATACTGACACTGATATTTACGGACTGCATGTATGGCAAAGAGGATGTGTTCATCCAATATTCTTTCAGAGACACACCTAAAGACAGAACAGGAAATGCATGCAGGAACATAAAGATTTGTTTTAGGATAAAGTTTAACCTAAATTCACTATTATAGCCTTAAACTTTCCCTGTATTATCAGGGTTGATTAATCCAGATAGAACCGGTTTGTTAGTCTTACCGGGGTAGAAAACTAAATATGTAACAGTACAATGAAATAATGAATTAACAATGAATTAACACATTTTGATATTAGGGAGACTTATTGGAGCAAGTTCATTTAGTAGGCTTTCACCATTTACACTTTTAGTTTTAAAGGTTTTCAAGGAGACTACAGCTCCTATCTTCTGAATGTGGTGAAAAATGCAAGGAGCTTCAACCATGCCAGACATGTACAGCCCTGGTCTGTTTTAAGAAGGGGCAGGTTCAGAGGTGAGAGAGCAATGAGGAAAGATTGAGACGTGCAAAAAAAGGCAACACGTTTTGCATTCCTTAGAGGTATAAACAGAAACATTGTGCTTAGGTTGTCATGTCTGAACTACTTTTACAGTTCACAAAAACAGATGGTTAGAAATGCTACATGAAAAATACAACACAGATTATAATAAGTGTTGAGAAAAGACCATCGCACATTTTGAGAAGCTGAACTGGAAGGTTTGCATGATTTTAGATGCACCACCAGTCCCAACTTCTTCTTGCCAAAGTTAACTCAAAAGCAGGCCTGCGACTGCAACTGGAGTCAGCTGATAGGCCACAAAATGTTAAGACAATACTGGGGTGTTGATTTCCATTTTCAGGTAGGGGATGGGGCACAGTTACAACAGCCTTTCATCAATAACTAACTACATGCACACAAAACTAATGACCTGATTAATAAATTATTGACCCAACGGGGAAACGCGATACCCTGGAAGCACTAAGAGCGGTATAAAATGCAGTTATACCAGTCAAGTGTAAGCCCAATAGTGTATACTTATTACTTAATCTGACATTGGAACAACTGACACGCTCCCTCAGGGTACAAGACCCGATGGTGTCACCGTTTCCATGGCATTACCTGATCCAGGACTGATACGACACCATTTACCTACTGCACACGTAGAGCGCCCTTTGACCCCACTATCATCCAACAGTGATCACACACACACACACACACACACACACACACACACACACACACCCAGATCGCTCTCTACGGCAACCAGGAAACTCCGAGTAAGTGAGGAAGGTGATAGAGTGCCATAAAAAGACAGTGAGCCACTTCTTGCTTTGCATGTGCATGTAAACAGTCATTCACTGCCTTCCTCACAGAGAGAACAAAAATCCATTCAGCTGAGGTCCGTGCATTGAGATGACGCTGTGATGCATCCAAGATAAACATGTCGTGTGGGCTGGTGGGTGTGTTTTACTACAGGAAGAATATAAAACATCTGTGATCTATAATCCATAGACCGAATGTGTAATGCAGATTTTCCTTCCCTGCTTCATCCTCACCTGTTTTGTGTTGAGGCTGATACACCCAGTTGTCTTCGTCCTCCTCCTCGTCTCTGTCTGCGGTGTAAAGGTGGGGGTGTGAGTGTGTTTGACGGTTGTGGGCAGAGTGGAGCTCATTCTGGCTGTGGAAGATGCGTCTGCTCTGGCGGGAGAGGGAGGACACGTTGAGCCAGCTGAGAGCCCGGGACAGGCCTGCGGGCTTTTCCTTACGAAAGGAGGCGCACCTCTTGTCCCCTCTCATCCTGATTCGTTGGTGTCCGCAGAAGGACAATGTCTCTGAAAGCAACCTTTCAGTCTCAGATGTTGATCCTTAGGTCCAAGTAACTGATATTCTCTTTAAGTTAATATCATTCCAAATATGTCTGCATCCAGCTATGTACATGGGATTCAAACTATTCAGATTCTGAATCAAATTAATTCCAGGTGGAAGTTCAGCTGTTGCCCAGTTTTTCTTGGTTTTCTTTGGACAGCTCCACATCATTATTCTAACTCGGTCAGTCTCAGCTTCCAAACTCCTTCTCTGTGAATTAACATCTGTGCCTCAAGCCAGTATTCAGGCTTAAATCTCTTATTTTTCCTTTCTTTTCTTACGTTCTGGGCGTTATTCCCAAAACCCAAAGGGACAATTAGGCAATGCAGCAATCTGGAAAATCACCACCCCTCTGCGACACGCTTAACGTAACAAGCACTTTATGTGCGTTCTTAACATCAACTGTGATAATCCTTGTCGGTGCATGATGGGCTGGAGAGAGGGCTCCAAACTGCAGCAGGGCACTCTGCAAACTCAGTTGATGCTGTTTACAACCAAGTGAGCCCTTGAGTTATCTTCGGTGGTTAGCAGACGCACCAGCTGACACACACACACACAACCTTTCTGCAGAAGAAATGACCAGGGGGTCAAGAGGTTCCCACATCCCAGGGTCTATTCCCAGCCTGATGAAGTTACAGGCACCTCACACACCAGCAAAACACTCTTAATAATGAGACCCTCTCACCGCAAGGTCCAACTTGAGATCTTTGTGTGTGCAGATGCCTGGCAGCCAAGACAACAAGGCCTCTCAGGGGTTTTCACACTCCTCTCTGAGTTATTAATGACTGTCTTTTTCATTGTGCTCTTTGAAGCTCGTCACCTTCCACTGCATCACTGCCACAGGTAGATGGAGGAATGGCTTGCAATTCATCATGAGGCTGAGAAAGTGTCAAAATTCCATCTTCAGTTGGAAAAAAAAGAAGAACCAGGAGGGTAAGAGCGCACCTGAGCTGTGACACGCGTGCTGGCTGATGATGGGCGGCGTGCAGCGGAGGAGTCCCTGAAGCCTGGTCTTGTTAGTCCACTACGTGTGTGAGACTGAGACTTGACTGCAATCTGAGTGTATGGTTGGGATTCCACGCAACCCTGTAGCCACTGTACTGAAATAGGAGTCAGCCCGTCCCTTCTTCTTTCCCTCCCTCTTTTTTCTCTGTCTTCTGCAAACTCTGATCTCTGCCCCTCCCCTTGATCCATGCACTAAAGCAAAGCAACCACTCCCTCAATCCTTCACCCGTTTCATTTTGTTTTCTTTTAAAATGCCGGAACACCTTTTTTTCCCTACAGCCATCAATGTTTTTCCTTTTAAACATCAACAACGCACATTAAACCAGTTGGACAGTTTTGCTGCAGCTGATATTTTACCCCAGGTGAAAAAACCAGTTCAACAGCAAATTTAAAGCACTTATAGAAGATGTAAAGCACCCAACACAGATTCATTACAAGTAACAGGCAGCCCTGAAGTGTTGTTTAAAAAAAAAAGTAAGAAAAGTAAGAAGTAATGACTGTATGATTGCCTCTATTAATAGAACAATAAATAATTGATTGCACAAAAAAGTAAGAACTACAGTCTCTATTCATTTCCAATGTCTAATAATAACAAGGTATATATTTAGATTTTAAACATATACTTGAAGTTGGCTATAATGGGACAATGTCCCTCCAGGATGTAAAGTCTTTATGGGAGGTTACGTGTGTGTTTAGGAGGTGGAGTTTTCCCACTCAAGTGTAACCACGAAGGGAGTATCTGAGCTCCAAAGTGTGACAATAAACTTCAGTCTGTGTATATCTGCATTTATATGCATTTACATTAATGTAATCAGTAATTAACCCCTCAATTTTTCTGGTTTCCCATGTAAACAACTTTAAATAGCCCTGAGATGAACCATCCACAGGAGGAGTTTAGTTTTTTGGGATCTATTTCACTGAAAAAACTGTGTCTTAAATCTAGATTTAAATCCTCACGACTCTGTCAAGCCCCAGAAAAAAACATTTTACCCCATTAGACAGAAAATCTACAATCTAAGCAGTTGCTTTTCCCACAAGAAGACAAAGGCTGAAATTCTGTGTAAAGTCTTTTTAATAATTAACCCGCAAAAGACTCAACTTTATTGCAATAAAAGGGCGGGTGACACTGAATCTTATTATAATTAAAGCAAACAATTAAACCTTCCAGTCAAACCTCATTTTACCTGGATTTTACAAGGAAACAACTTTTGTTCTTCACAATCGGTTCAAAGTGGGACCATTGTGGTTTCCACTTTCCTGGAGGAAAAGCTGCTGTATTACCATAACTCCCAGAGGGGATTAAAAAGTCAGGGGTCAGCATTGGTGCATCCCCCACCTCACTTCTAGTTTACTAGCGTCCTCAGTTTTATTCCATTAATACTGCACACAAAGAGCCACCAGCAGTGACAATAATCAATATTAATAGGATAGTGGTTGGGCATTTAACAGCATTCTGGTTGAAAGGAAAGCAAACAACATTCCAAATACTCCTTAAAGCAGAAGAGGATGGCATTGGGGTGACATTAAGTTAATGTGCACACAGTCTTAAAAATTATGAGACAATATGACATCGTATCCTTGCTGCCGTGTGCAATCTTCACCTCTCTGACTTGTGAGGTTATAAACCTCTGAGGCCTGACCCCTCTGTCAACTTTACAATGTTAACCTTCATGCCACCTGGCAGCGGTTCATGTATCCTGCTATTTATCTTATTAAAATATTTGATATTTATAGAATTAGTGAACACTTCTTTGAAATGACAACAAAATGTGGTAGGTGCAAAGGTGACAAAACCACATGATAGTAGGTGAGGATTAGAAAAAGTGACAATCATGTTAGCTGCCTAGCAATTCAAAACTCCAGGGGACAAGGCTGGGCACAGGCCCAGTAGCTAAGCAACAGCCCCAAGCTGAAGCATTGAGTCTGTAAGAGCATCAGATTTCCACTGAAACTGCAAATTTCCAATGCATATATTCTCTTCATAAGTCTTATATTTAATTTAAAAAATGATGAAAACAAATATGATTACATATTTAACTGACAAGTAAAAGCAATACTTGCTTGCAGAAATTGTTTTGGCCGAAATCGATGTGTAATTACTATGTCCAACCACACGGGGGCGCGATCCGGCTTCAACACTCTTCCGCTGGTCTGCGCTGTTTTGGGTCTTCACATAAAGACCAAACGAGCCGGAAAATAGTACTCTTTGCACTGGTTTGTGTGCGTGTCTGTGTGTACAATTCCAACACTTAACTAAGTGACTGCAGCCAGTAAATGACCCTAAGTCATGCCCCTAGACAATAAAATAGATTTCTTTTCTTGGGTGTGTGCCTAGATAGCGATCTAGTCACAGATAGCAGCTATTTTAAACATTTAAAAGATATTCAGTCTTAAAGGAGCCGATGCTCTGAGGACAAACACACAAGAGTTCAGGGTAGAGATGTTGACTCCTAAAGATCCACAACCCTAAAGTCGATTCATTCTGGGCTAAAGATAAATCCCCCTCATTCCTCTGACCACGTGTTCCATTATCCCAACGTCTATTATTCCAGCAGAAAGGTCTGCCTGTGTGCATTCTCATATAACACTTTCTTGGTGTGTGCAATTAAGTGTGGTTGTGTTTATCCAAAGGCGGAAAAGTGAAGCAGGTATTGCCCTCGGACCGCTTACCCCTGATCCCTTCCACAGCTGTGCTCAGCTTTAAGCAAAAAGCTGTTTCACGCTCAAATATGTGCATCTTCACGTACAATGTTGTCTGCCAGCGCGCACACATACTTAATGACAAAATGCAAGGCTGAAACAGTGACGCGCACACCTCGCCTTTTGTATTCGAACTATAACTTATACAACAGCAGAGCTGAGCTGGAGGGGAAGAGAGAGGAGTTCCTTTCTTCTCTTGCATTGTGTGAGTGAAAGAAAGGCAGAAGTAAGAAATGCAATGAGCTGATACTGCAGGAGAATTAAAGTTTGAGTAAGGAGTGGTGCTTTAGCTTGCAGAAGGAATCAACTATGGTAATCCGAGCAGGGTATTCATACACTCACACACACCCAACAGGACTCCGTCCAGTAGTCGAAGGGGGGGAAAGGGTGCGGTCGACACTGTGCATTCCTGATCAGTCATGCCTGAGGGATTGAGCTTTCCAGCAGACCTGAGGCCAGATGTGGTTCGCATACGCATTCAAGTTTTGGCACAGGCGTGACATCCTGTGAAGACTTCATGTTACGAAGACTGTAACATTGACGTGTGAAAATCTGTCAGTAAAGATTTGAATATTTATTTCACTATTCACCGTTTTTGAAAGGCTGATTCAAACATTAAAAAGTGTTTTCCTCCGAACAAAATAGTGAACCAGCATGTTTGTCAGCACCGTGTTTGAACTGTGCTTGTGTAACTCTTACATGTGGCCAAACCAGTTTTTAAAACTCAAGGGTATGACTGTGCCTGCTCGAGAACTCATGAATGTTTACAGAAGAAGCATCTTAATGTTGCTTCATCCTGATTAACTGTACATCAACCTTACATGTAGAGGCAGGTGTAAGAACTACTCTGTTAGAGGCACCACTTTGCTCATGTAAGGTCACCGTTTGGCTGCCTTTTGCAGTGTTTTCCTGTGTGCGGCAATGCAAATTTATCAGAGGGCAAAGATGGCCTCGAGGTTGATCATATGCCTGATGCAAGAAATCAATAAACATGATGTTGGCGGTAACTCCAAACCACAAGAGGAGGGACAGCAAAGATGGCCTGTAACTCTACCATAGGTACAGGTACTGTCAACAGCAGGGACTGAAAAAGAAGGTATTCAAGCTTAAATTGCAAAAAAGGACATTAAAAATGCTAGTATCATATGCCATCCGTTTATACATAAAACCTTTTTATGAGCAAATGAGAGGAAAACTAATAAAAGCCAGGACATGTGAAAAAACAGTAGCAGCAGCCCTGCAGCATGCTGGAATGTGTGTGGCCCATCAAGCCCATGTGTATCTGCAGTTCATCCAAAAACACTCAGCACAGGCATTAACACAGATTGCATAGTGGACAGATAGCAAAAAAATACATCCAAGTGGAAAAACTACAAGACAAGATATCTGACAAACAGGAGGAGGGAAAGCGACTGAGACGGGCGACTGTTGAAGACAGCGGGACAAAATCCTGCTGATTGGACAGGCAGCAGCACGACCGTTACTGGGACAATAGCGCCGACTTTGTGTCTGGCACTCTGCCCTCTGTGGATCTGAGGGCTCTGACACACACGGGGAGTGCGGAATCATTGGTTATTCAAAGCTCATCCCCCTTTATCCTGGCTCACATTGGAGTAAAGTGAAGTAAGTAAACCAGTACGGGCTTTCTCCAAATGCTGGACAGCAACCAACTCCAATTTACCAACCCCCAGATTCTTCTTTCCAGCCGTTAGCACAGACAAACTAGCATGGACGAGCATGAGTGGCCACAATAGATGGACCCAAAAATAGAGCCAAACACCCCCACATAGTAATACAAACAAATGAAGAGGTACTGGCTATTTGAGAGGCCAAGACTGTCAAAACGCACAGCTCAATCCAGAGGATGTTCCCTAAGACATGAGCCATCAAAGGTTTAAAGGGTTGTTCCATCTGGCCACGTCCCATTTCCCTCCTTCCATCTGTCTCTCTCCATCTCCCCAAATCTGTCTGCCACATCTATCGCTGTTGCCGTCTCCCCGTCCGTCCTCAGCTCATAATTCAGACTCAAATCTCAACGACATATCCCGGAATTCTTTGTTTGTCCCGACCCCTCACATCTAAACTGTCCAACACAGCACGCCTTTGTGGCTCTGCACTGGGGAGGTGAAACACAAACTGTCCCAGCCTCCTTCAGACTCAAAGCCAAAGGCTACTAGCTGCGGCCACCCACCCACCCACAGTGCACCACACAGGAGGGACTTTCCCACTCTGTGTGTGTGTGTGTGTGTGTGTGTGTGTGTGTG
>BJFM01000097.1:232009-267851 GCA_016586285.1 Arothron firmamentum
CATCCCAATTAGGACACTCAGTTATCCTGTTAGAGGCTCTTTACCATACATTTCCCTTACTTTATTCATGCTTTAGTTCTTCTGTCCCCCTTTTTTCCCATTTACCCAGTTAACTCATGATATTTTTATTGCTTTATGCCACAAGAACTGATATAGGATGGGAGTCATTCAAGTAATTGTGAATACAATCGCTGCAAAAAAATATATATATTAAAAAAAGGCATACACCCTATTGTGTACGCCATATTGGGGACAGAGGTGATTTCAGACATAATGCTTGTGCTTCTTTGTATATGTCAGACAAAAACAAGCCTCAGTCATTTTATGCAACTCTTCAACTTTCCATAAACCTTTTTTGTAGCTTCTGTGTGAGAATTAGATTAAAAGAATGCTGGACAAAAACAGAACTGGTCAGAATGGAAAAGGGATAACATTAAGGACAAAATGGAGCAAACACCCCAGCCTTATTCATAATGTTTAAAAAAGAGAATGACTGATGGATTTTTCTTTGCTCATGGCCCTCGGGGATCTGACATTTCTATCCAGACCACTCATCCCAGGCTCAGTCTAGGCAAAACAATGGCCTTCATTCTCATCATCATAACTTAAGGGCATCAGGAGCCCAGAGGACCTCCGCTCCCCGCAGCCAAGAGCCCTTATGGCCCTTATTAGGCTGCATTCCCCATCTACCTCCAGCAACTTTGGGCCTCCAAGAACAAGGTTTTCCAAAAGTCCCAGGAGTGACTCCAAGTGTTTACGGTCATAGCAGAAAGTAGGGGCATAATGCTGGGACTGAGGCCTTTGTCTGATGCCACCAAGTTAGCTGCTGTGGCTCCAGCTGGAATTAGCAAACAAAGAATGATGTTGACTGTTCATGTGAAATCACAGACATTTTCCCATTAGACACAATTGTTTTGTACTGTACTGCATAATTACTCACCCATCCCTCTTTCTTTTAGTTTAGTAATATTCTGTGTGAGCACAGTGGCTCTATGTACACAGGCTTCTTTTATAGGTGACAGTATAATGAGCTGAATGTCTGTAATTATGATTGCACTGCCTCATGTTTTACAACATATTTGCTGCTAAAACAATAAAAATGGCTCTCGCTGCTCACAGCTGATGCTGAAAAGACAAGAAGGTGTTGTGACTATTAACAACAGCCCCCATCCTTGTCTGAGCAGGGTTGTTTTTACATGCACAGAGATCCACGCCCGGATTCACAGAAATTCTGCTCAAAAGGTGTGGTACAAATAAACCAGCGAACCCAGTTCACCCAAAAATAGAGCGAAACCCACAAACCACACAAAGATACTGTATAAGCAAAGACAGGAGAGAGAAGATACACAGAACCAGGGTTGATTAAAAACAAAAGAAATCCGGTAAATGTGTTTAAATCAAGAAAATTAAAGCATATGCACGCGCGCACGCGCGCGCACACACACACACACACACACACACACACACACAATAAAATATCCTATTTATTGTATAGAAAAAAGTCCAACTCAAGTTACAAACAAGAAAAGAACTAAGACGTGAGTAAAGCAGTACAACTTGTTAAACTTCCTGTGGAAATGATGCCATTTTAAATATTCAGTTTCAATTGCACACAAACCTTGAATACAGGCGGGATTCCTGCTCTGAGGTATGAAACTAATCCCTCTTCAATTACAGTGGCTCCGAGAAGGATGAAACTATCCTGTAGTTTCAGCCCGGATGAAATCACTGAGACGAAAACAATAGTTAAACAATACAGCACCACTGGCTTCCATATCCTACAGCCAGGGCCGACGTTCTCAGATCCTGGATGAGGGGTGCCCATTCATCTTGGTCATCTGAAAGCCTTATGGGGGGGGGGGAGAAAGAAAGAAAATAGGCCGGAGCTGGAAAACACACCTGACCAAACAGATAGCGCTGCCATAGCTTTCCTCAGCCGCTCATCACGTGCATGAAGGAGACGGTCAACATTGCAGCTAAATCAACACACAAAACAAGCTGGCATTAGCCTTCAGGGCAGACGTGCGGGTCTGTAAATGGCAAAATCCCCGACACTTTCACCTGCCAAACATTTCATGACTGAAAACCTTTGTTTAGAGTGATTTAGGGTGGCCAAGAAAAGGTCAGATGTGAACATTCTCCAGTTGCCCCCTCCATTAGCAGCACTGTGCAGACTGAAGCCCAGCTTAAAGAGATTAACCGTTATGTGGCTGAAAAAAAAGAATCATATTCCTCATAATCACCATCAATGCTCGTCAAAATTCACTCTGAGTGGACCTCCCTGAAAGTCTGCCTCTGGACACAGATACAGGAGAATTACGTGAAGAGCAGGAGAGGGAGGGTGCACGACACAAGGCACAGAGTAGGAAGAAACACTTGACTACAACAACAAACCCAAGAAAAGAGGAAAAAGAAAAACAGAATCATTTAAATTCCATTTATATTCGCTCAGTTACATCAAGTCATGCCAACCATACAATGGAGATCATCAGATTGAGCAATGGCAGCAGTTTTAGATGTTGTATACACACATCTACATACATCTGATATTTTGTGTATCTGATGTTCACAATCACACAGCATGACTGAAACAACCAACAACCACAAACACAAACTGTACTGTATGAGTGCACTGAGCTCCATATAGAGAGCGCATATATGATAGCAGGTCACCATGCCAACAACAGATACTTGGACCGTTAGGAAATATGGAGGACACATCATCCCCTTGTTCATCAGCATCATTGCTGGTAGCTGCTACTGTAAATGCGGCGGCCATGCTGGACAGCGTACACCTGCTTCATTTGGCACACAGAAAACTTGGAATATTTACCGACAAATACAATATATTATGTGTAGCCATGTAATCACAGAGTTCACAACATCATCTAAATGAGACTAATCCAGCAGTACAGCTCAAACAACGCAAACCCTGATTGTGACCGATAGATTCATAAGCTTTGTTGCTTGTTCATTACATTTGTTGCCTATATTCTAGAGCCTTCCAGACCCATTTACAACTCATTTGCATCTTTTTTCATCTCTGCTTTGATTAAAGCAACACAGAGTGACAGATGTTAAAGGAAAGCCCTATTTGTTCTATATGACAGTCCTAGAGCTAATGGTGCAGGGGGATTTACGCACTCAAATGGTGGATGTGTGTGTTTATGCCTGGAGTTTAAAAGAAAAAAAACAGATGCAGCGTAACAATAGCCTTTACAGCCTGTAAGATGAGATTCCACCTGCTGCAAAATGTCATTATGTGCTGCATGGATGTGTGCCTGCCTGTCTGACCACATGCCATAAACATGACTGTCTGACTAAAATATTATGCAGGATCTGTTTAATCCTACAGTTGCTGCAACAAAAAGTGGAACAGCACATAGCACAGCTTTGCTATCAAAAAAAAAAACTGTACGCTATACTGAACACATCTCCCTGGGTCTGTGTGCATCCAGAAGCTCAGTTGAAGCTTACGTTCATGCACATTTATCAAAAGTACATTAAAAAATTGGGTATTATTAAGTCAGCAAAACAAAAAAGCTGCATCAAATCATGTTCTGTTACACAGGTAGGTGTGTGTTCAAGCAGCAGCAAACCGCAAAGCTGTACATGTGAGCCAGGATTGAAAGGGCTGATTAAAAAGGCTGGGGGAAAAAAAAAAAAAAAAGGATGTACAGCCAAAGAGCAGGAGAAAGATGAAACCACAGGTTTTTGTTGTCAGATTGAGGCGCTGGGAGCATCAGGGCAGCCATCAAAAGGCAGAGGATGGACAGAGCACCCAGAGGAAAGGTCTGGTGGCTGTATGGAACAACAGGAAGACAGACAGGGACAGAAATGCAGGACAGGGAGTCAAGGAGAGGAAGAGACTTGGAAACACAGGAAAGAGGGAGGGAAAGCAAAGGCCAAAAGGGAGAGTGGCTGACAATTGCACATCTGTGCAGACAAGTAAACGCTGACACTGACACGAAGTACAGGCTGTCAAAATGTTGTCAAATTCTGGATTTAAATTGTCTTCTCATTTGTAGTTTATTTGTTAATTTACCTGAATATTTTTAGAAATGTTTGAGAAGAAGCTCAACACATCAAAGAAATTTAACTTCTGTCTTAGGATGATTAGAAGAGAGGCTCAAAAAAGAGTGTGTCCTGTGATGGACTGGTGACCTGTCCAGGATGTTTTCCTGCCTTTCACACAGTGACTGCTGGGACTCTCAGCACCAACCGTGACCCCGATTAGAAATAAGCTGCAATTAACAAAAATGGAAGGAAGTATGACATAATTCATGGTCATAATAAACATTTTTAAAAGTTTTTCCATAATTAAGCACCAGTAGATGCAGAGGTACTGGTCAACGAAGGGGATTTCCAAAATGTTTAACCCAATCTTGACCTACCAATACCAAAATAAACCCCACTTAATATCACTCCCTCCTACTAGTTGACAAATTTAGCTTTGTTAGACAGAACTGCAGGACAGCATTGGGCAGAAAAAAACAGCTGGAGCTGAAACATAACATGCGATGACCACCTAGCGTTTGATGGTTACACAGGCAGGCTGCTGAGGGTAGGCCACACGTGCACAAAGATAAACACAGAAGAGAGCTTAAAAAAACAACACTTCTATTCAGTCACTTTTCCTCTGTTCACCTTCATGCTGCCACTCCCTTGCTTTTTTTTAAATGCCTTTCCCGTGTACAGACATGTGAGAGAGGGCGGCTTTTTGTATACATTCAAATCTACCTTCGCTCGTCCTTGTTAGTATTCACTCAGTTCCCTCCACTGACAGAGAAAGCTTGTACTGATCAGTTCCCACAGGACCCATTCCGGTCTGGCCTGGTCTAAGAGGTCGACCCGGTCCCATAGGCAACAAAAGAGACTTGGAATAAATACTTGATACAAAACAGAGAGAAACAGTGGGAAAGGACTGCCATATTCTCTTAACTATGTGAACATGTGTGTACCAAAACTGATTGTCTAGACACAGCTGCATAGGTCACATGACAGGGGCGCAACTTGGACAAAATTCAAGCTGCACTTTCCTTCTGTTGTGTTTACCAGAAGGCACTTTTTGGCTGGGCTCTTTGCATTATGAACAAAAATGTCCATCAACAGCCAAGACAAGCATGGCCCACAAAAACACGTAGGTCCTTGAGATGCCTTTGGCATACCAATGCGCTAAGCATGATAGCATGCTACAGATGAAGGTTCACCATGAACATGTGTCTTTCTATAAATAAGCAAGGGCAGTTGGAATTCATGCACAGAAGTTTGCATCTATTAAAGAAAGAGACGTGGTTATAGTAAGTAGCTATCAGGTTATCTGACAAACATGTCCACAGTCTCTCCAATTAACCTCATTCAATAGTTTGACCTACTTCCAACATTAAAATAGCATACTTTTTCAACTTACTTCTATATTTGGAAGATGGATATGGAGATAGAGATTTAACATTTAACGAGTTTCAATTAAAATCACATTAATGACATGTCAGTATTTAAATTGGTTTCACTATCCTACACCACCATCTTTTTTTCTATTTAATAAAAGTTACACGTGGCTTTTAACATCAAAATGAAGCGTAGTTTTGTTGACAAGAACTTTGGTCACATTTGTACACTGGCTCATTTTATGCAATGTATGCTGATGTCCTCATCAGACCACTGTGCATGTACCTTTAGAAAGTGTATTTTCTTTCCTGCCAAAACCGCATGGCCAAAGCCTCTTTGGCCTTTTGCTTTTGTTGAAAATATTCACCATTCAGCAGGTGCTAATCATCAAATAACAAAAAAAAAAAGAAGCAAATAATAATCTTCCCCTCCTAGCTACAAGGCTACTGATTATTTGAGCATTCGGATCAATGTCTTTCTCCATAATCAGTCATACAAGGTCATCATTAGAAGAGGATGTGAACAACTTAATAACCAGCCAGAGCTGAGCTGACCTGATGCACCTTGCATCTAGACTTTGTTTAAACTCTGGACTCAGGAGTGTCAGCATTTACCCTCTGAGGCCAGGGAGACTGACCTATGACCTGATGAGCAGCACTTCAGTGCCAATGGATTAACAGTGGAGAAAAGAGAGGAATATCCCATCTACCTATCACATCTCTGTTCCAACTTTATCTCATGATTCGACCGCCTGGGCTGACAAAGAGTGTGGCACAACATGCAAACACATTCTTGCATTCATGTCAGCCCACCAGCGTGTAGGGGCCCCTCGCCGGTAACTTGATCCATTACCGAGCTGAGGTTAGAGTAGGAATCTTGACCCTCAGTAGCTGAAGATGGACAACTAGAAGGTCACAATGCTCTCACGCACAAACAATAGTATAATCCAACTCCTTAATATGTTTCTCATGAGCTGGTTGAACTGCTTGTCCTTCACTTTTGAGCCTAATGTAAGATAATTGGTTTATTACAGTATTAAAAGTATTGCAGGTGCATCAAAACATAAATGGCTACCACAGGTGTGCTCTATGGTGAGGTATTCAGGTTAACCACATGGCAACGACACAGGTGTTCAGTTAGGAAGGAAGCAGACTCATAAATCTGGATTCCGTGCCTAACTACATCCACTGCTGTCCTTGAAGCCACGCATAGTACTGGCAACTACAGCCTCCAAAGTCAAACTGTGCATTCCTGGCCGAATAAGTCAACTCCAGACCAAACTTCAACAGGTACGGATAATAAGAGCTGCAGAAACATGTCACAGCACAGCTGATAGGATTGTTTCATCATCTCATGGCTGCCGTGGCATGAAGACACTCTAAACAAGGTATGACTGACTACTGAAACTGTGCAGTTGTTCAATCTATGGCTCATCATTCACTTGTGTCTGGTCACTGTCTGCTCAGCTTAAAGGCTGAAAGTTTTCTATGTGTGTGCGTGGGAAAGAGAAAAAGACTGAGTCACACTCAGAGCACCAAAAGATTAAAAAAAAAAATAAACAAAGATAATGAATCAGACCTTATCCTCATCCGCTGAATGGTTAAAAGAATTTGGGCAGGTCTGCTGACTATACAGTACTTTGTAGCAAAATTATGTGGCAAACTTTGCTCTTATCTACAGTCTTTACATACAGAGAAGCATAAGAATTGACAGATCATTCAGTCTAAGGTAATAAATTGAACTAAAGCCTGGGTTAATATATAACACTGAGGCGGAAGGCCACAGGTGGCACATCCAAAGTGGAGCAAAGCAAACAACAGAACACACGCTAAAAGCTAAGAACCATGATTTTGAACAAATGGGGGTTGTCTCTGAAAGAAGGACACAGATGGACAGTCCGTTGAGTGAGAAAACAACAGATCCATCATTTGTCGCAGGAATCATCCCACTAGTGCCATAATTCTGAAACAAGGTAAACAGATCCGTGTGTGAAGAGGTCACTTAGTCCCCTCTTGGCCAGTTTACCTTGGACTTAAACAGACATCCATCAAGAAAACTTGCTTGAATTTAATGTACTTTACTTGAAGTGCCAATGTAGTTGACTGCCAGGGTGGCTATAAACATTTCCACTGCGAAAAAAAGTTTCAAACTCACGGATTTTGTCTTTCTTGGGATCGAGCGTGTGGATTTCACTCTGGAGGCTTCGGAGTCGACCCTGGATCTTGTAGGACCTTCTGAACACCTCTCCTGCCTCCCTCTCGATGCCCAGAAAGATGTCATTGGCGTGCCGTGAAAGGTCAGAAAGTTGGTAAATTATACTGGTCAGCGTGTGACAGGTTACATCGTCCAAAGACGAGAACAGAACCGGTCTCCGCAGCCTGCGTCTCCCGTTCTCCTCCGCCGGTCTCCAGCCGTCTCGAGCCGACAACCTACTTACGCGCCGCGGCTCGACGCTTCTCTGATGAAAAGGCATATTTATTACAAACCATGAAATGACCGCATAAAAATAAACTTCGCGCAAAACACTAAATCTTTAAAACAAGTCCAGGGTACGGGGCTTTCCATATCACGGCTATATATCCTTTTAATCCCGCCATATTTTTTGTTTTTCAAAGCATGGGACTTTGTGCTGCTGCCCACTGGAGACGTTACCTCCCAGAGCCTATTCAAATTCAGGCAGACAGGCGCGAGGAAAACACACACGAGGAAAAGTAGGAAAAGAACAAATAAAAACCCGGAAAATACCACAACCACCTGTGGAAACTGGAACCGGAGCCAGAGAGGTTCACCTGAATCGACTGATCCATGGAAGTCAATGGGACTATCGGGTGAAAAACATGGACTGGATCTCTTTTTAAACAGAATTCCCGGAGGGACGCTGAAAGGTCAGCGAGAGAAATTACTAATTTAATTCACGATCCTAATTTCAAATTAGGAGCGTGGATGTACGACTATGACTATAAAGTCTGTTCCTTCTGATAATTCATTTTTAATAAAATGATAGGACAGGAACCGTTGGTGAAATAGTCACAAACTAACCAACTGCGGGAAAGGAACTAAAAAAGTTAATGTTCTGTCGAAATATGACCAAGCTTCTACTATATGCAGAATTATATAATGTTCAAAAGCTTTTCTATAGTACTCCACCTCCCCACCCCCCAAGCTAATGTTGCTCCATCCTGTGGCCTGCAATTAAAAACACCTTTTTGTACTTTCAGACATTGATTTTCAATTATCCTTTGTAATATCACTATTTAAAAATCTAAATAAAATTCCAATGTTTACTTCTGTCTCTTTAATGACGGACTGGAAATAAATTAAAGGGGTTCAGAAGGCACTATACTCAATAAGTTGTCCTCTAGAGGTCCATACTGGACCTTTAGCTGACCTATTCTCCGGTTATGTCTTCCTATAAATTCATAAATTATGATCGCCAGAATGCAGTATGGTAGTATCAGTTTAAAAATACATTATATGCATCCATTTTTTCTTCAATATGTTGTCTGTTCCCTTCAAACCACTCTCCAAAAAGCAGCTGTCTATGATTTATTTTCTCTGTGTGGATAAAGCTTGTTTGTCCAGGGCCTGTTCAGTTCACCACCTGGTTTTACTTCTTAAACACATACCATTGAAGTTCCAGCTCAGCATTTTTAAACTACTAGTAAACTACACAATGCAACCTATGTATTTAATGAATGCCCTATTCTTTTTTTCCAGTCACATGAATGCCAAGTTTCTTATAACTGACCCTTAAATTTAGAAATCTTTCTGTTATGTGTGCTGTTGATATTTAATGAGTTCAGCCCTCACTTAGACTAGAAGGGCCAAGAAATTGCACTACTACATGTCAGATGCTTCCTGCCTGATTCTTTTTTCAAAAATGGCAAAAACAGAGCTGATACTCAGAATGAGCACTACTTTAATCAAGCTAAAATAAGCAATCAAACAAGTGAAAAGGATAGAAAAAGACTTTGCTTTTGTTACCTGTGTAATTTTATGATTTTTTTACAAGTTTTTGAAAATGTATACATGTCTCATTCACTATATTTTACAGTGCATTGATTTCCAGTCTTCACCACTTAGAGACCCATAAATGCATTTAATTATTTACATGAAGTTTGAAAAAGTTAGCACAATCAACAAAAAGACCTCAAAACCAAACAACACAGCACATAAAAGAACTATTACAATTTAACTCAGATAATCATAAATAATAATATTGTGTTAATTTGCAAATTACTACACCTCTGCCATTAAATTTGGTTGTGTCCACGCATGGATACGAACAAACATTGAGATGTAACAAGACAATGTGTCACGTGTAAATTATCTCAATTTATTCAGTGAAGGCTGTACCAATTTTCATCAATGTGGGGAAAAAAACAGCAACTCACATTTATGACCTCACAAACACGCCGTTTTAATTTTGGTGTTAATTGTGTGTCAGAATTGAACAGTAACTCCTGAAACAAAAATGAAATAACAAAAACCCTCCAACATAATTTGTCCTCAAACAAGCACGTGCTTTCTGTATTTTTTAAATGGACAATCAAAAGAGAGGATAACAAAATTATTTAAGAAACAGGAACTCTGCCATGAAGAAGGCTTCAAGGTGGAATAAACGCAAACAGTATCTCTCTCTCTCTCTCTCTCTCACACACACATACACACACACACACACACGATCTGTCAGAGGAAGTGCAACTTCTCCTCTAATCAGTATAACACACTGCTTGACTGTGAAGCCTGAAGACTCACAACATTTTAATATTTTAGTGTGAAATACCTGGGTTTTTTAAACTCTTCATTTGAATTTTAACCTATTCCGTGGAATGACTATTTGCCTGCCCTTCATAAATGTAATCACTATGCTCATGGTACTTTTTTGAGGAGATTATGCAGAAAAATGACTGCTGCAAAAATAAGGTTAAAGAAAAAAAGCATTGGGTTCACTTAAGCTTTAAAACAGTTTTATGGTTAAAAAAAAAAAAAAAATCTGTTAAATTAGTATGGATTGGTGTTTTTCATGACTGAACCAAGAACAGAATTTCTCAATGGAATAGAAAAGCTAACAATATAAAGTACATTTGCACTTTAAGTGTGTTTTGAGTGCTGATCTTCCCAGGTCTTCGTTCATGGTAATGGAAAGCAGCCGAAAGGCCACACTGTTAGTGTGGAAGGGAGGCTTGGTGAGTTAGGGGAGACAGTGAAACAAAGGTATAAAGTGGTAACATACAATAGGAGAGCAAAGTTTTGGTCTATGTGATTACAGCAACATAGTGTTGTGTATTGAAAAGGTTTCCAAAAGCTCGATGACAGACTAACGAGGTGTATCTCAGGATACAAACGGCACATACATTTTAGTCCAATCCCCAAAAATCTAATTCCACCTGCCTCTTTGTCATCCCCTGGTGGTTTTCTCAGGAATGGTTCCGGTATCGCTCTCTCAGTCACACCCCTGCACACTATATACAGCCTGCCATTGCACATATCGCACATATATGAACAAACACACTCCTTGGCTCCCCACTGCGTCTATATCCAGGCTTATCTGGTGTAATACACTCTGTAGTAAACACTCTTGGAGCGCCAGAGTGAATAAGAGTTGTCAAACTTGAGCAGATAGACTCCACGGCCAGGATACTGATGGCTGCCGGCGTATACCTCCTCGTGACAGTCCCGCCGGTACACCGGCACAATCTCATCCACCTGGGGCTTCCCTGCATCCTTCTTGGCCTTCTCCTCTTCATTGGAAGGATCACCTACAGAGATAAGGTCCTGAGGTGAGCAGGGGTGACTGGGACAACAATATTGCTGCAAAATCTGCCTCCATTATTATCAATAAAATACAAATTAGTACACAGTATATAGTAAACAGCCACCATAGAAAATATTACAAAGCCTTTTTCATCACTCCAAAAACAAAGACTGAATAACTTGTTTAATACAATAATTTAAAAAAAAAAAAAAAAGGTTGTTGCAGGACAGCCTATGTCAGCTGGAAAGCTGTTATTTTTAACCACATAGAAGCAAACTGCACCAGCTGCACCAAATATTTATCATTTATTTACACTAACACCTCACCTTCATCCTCCTCGTCTTCATCGCTGGACTCCGATACATGAACACTGACCGAGGCAGAGGCCGCATCCGTCCACTCGAAGAACACTCCAAATCCAATGTCATAATAGTCTGTGGCAAACTCCCAAAACAAGTAGGAGCCCTCCTCATGCGTGGGCACCCGCACCGTCACTACCTCGCCACGCCCCACCGTGATCACGCTGTCTGCATCCTGTCGGATTTTCTCCTTGAAGTCCTTGATTTGCGGTCGTGTCCACATGGAAGGAGCTGCTATGACTGGTGGGGAATCTGCTGCTGAGAAACAAGGACATTTTTACAACCTGTACATGTTAACATTTGTACATTTTGCTCACTGGATTCATTTAGTTTAGGATGTATAGTTTGGGATTAAACCAACGACTGGTATTATTTTAATAAAGAAGCATAATCTGTACAAATATAGCATATCCTGTAAATGATCAAATATCACTTGTTTCAGCAACTTTCCTTCCTGTCCTTTAGGTCAACTCAACAAGTAGAAGAGATTATGTCAAGATCAGCAGCTTCACCTTCATTTATTTATTTATTTTATTTCACCTTCACCTGTAGGGGCACTAACCTAATAAAGGCCCGTTCTCCGAGACCTCCTCTGCCAGCTCCGGTTCTTGTTCCCTGTCCATGCTCTCTGAGTACGAGTCTGACTGGCCTCCGTTAACTGTGGGGGCTTCTTCTCCTGCAGGTGCTGAACCTGCACACAGACGCCCTGCAGCAGAGGTTCCGACTTGCTCACCACTGTTGAAGCTGCCCGAGGCCAAACTGCCCTGGCCCGCCAAATCAGCCTGCTGCTGCTTCTGTAGTGCTGCCTGGAAAAAGACAAATTTAATAAAACTAGACTATTAATATTAAAGAATGTTCTGGAATGATGATGGAATGGGTCGTGCATGACATTTTAAAGTAGTTCCATGAAGTGGCTCATTGCGGCCTACCTGTTGCTGGGCCAACTGGACCTGGTAGAGCTGCTGCATGTACTGCTGATAGTGCTGCTCCTGGAGTTGTCGGATGAGGCCCAGCTGTTGCTCTGGGCTGTTGGGGTACTGCTGTGCGGCATACTGCTGGAACTGCACTGCTGTCTGCGCATTCAGCGCCGCCATTATTTGTTGTCTGGAGCGAATCAAAAGACAAGAGTTGATGTGTAATGAATGAATGATCACATACAATTCCCCCCCCCCCTGAGGGTTGCAAGTCTTCAACATTATACAGTACAGTGACATACTTCTGCTGCTCAATACGTAGTCTCTCCTCCTCTGCCTGTCTCCTTTCCTCCTCCTCTCTTCTCAGACGTTCTTCCTCTTCAAGCCTCCGCCTCTCTTCCTCCTGTCTCTGTCGCTCCCTCTCCTCCTCCTCCTGCCGTTGGCGCTCCTCTTCTTCTTTTCTAAGGGCCCAGCAAACACAATGAAGAGTCTTTGACGGATAACGTCCTGTTTGTGTGCGGCAGAGGGAGCATCCTACCTTTTTCTTTCTTGCTCTTGTCGCTCAATTTTATGTGAGGTGACGAAAGGTGCAAACAGGCTGCAACATTTGTTGAGCAGCTTGATAAACTCTACCATTGCCTCCTCTTTTTCCATATTTCCCAAGGATGCCCATTCTTTTCTGCACACAGAACAAACTGGAGGTCAATAAAAACAGCTGACCTTGAAAATACAAGTATTGAAGGTATGAGCTGCATTCCTACGATTCAAATTGTGTGTGTGTATAGGATTTGACTTTTTTTTTCTTTTCTTCTTTATAGTTTTCTACTTTATAGTATTTATTTTGTATATGTTTATATATTTTGTATGTATGCTGCTGGAACACTGCAATTTCCCCATTATGGGACAGTAAAACATATTCTGTTCTATTCTATATAATCACATGAGTGATTCCAGACAAACAGGAAAATTCTTGAAATGACCATTGAAGGCATGGGAGTGTGTGGGCGTGCGCGCACACACACATACACAAAACTGGAGGATTTACCTGCGGTCATTGCCCAAGACATCAAAGAATCCCACATCTGGTGAAGCATCAGGATTATAAGGGCCCAGCAGCACCAGTTTGTGCAGCGCCACCAGTCGAAGCTTCTCTTCATAGGTCGGGTGGAAGGCCTTGCCATCCTTATCTGAGAGTAATAATGGAAAGAAGCAGGTGAGCATTTTTCTGGCTGTTGATAGTACTGCTGTTTTGTTAAAAGTGCTTATCATTACTATATCCTTGTATATAATGTGTTTAAGACAAAAGTACAGAACATTTTATTTAATTCAAGTTAAAGAAACAAATGTTTGTGTCTATTGTGTAATCGGACCTAACCCATAACTGACTGGAAATACCTGCCTTGTGATGCAAATAATGCCATGGCATTGATAACCTGTTTGTACAGCCCCTGTTCTCTGACAAAAACAGTGTAAATACCCAGGGCTTAAAATGAGTGAGTGACAGACTCTTATTTCTGAGAGTGAGATCTAAGTATTGGACAGTGCACCTTAATATTTTGTAATGGCTGGCTATAGAAAATAAATAAAAGCTGACTTGTCAATTATGGATGTTACCCTCAGGTTAACCTTATTAGCCTAGAAAATGAAAACTTTTACTTTTTGGACTTATGTTTAGCTCAGTGTCTTACACAGTTGGACGTTGCCAGTGTCTGAGTTATCCGGGGTCTCTGTTTGCAGCTCATATGTGCAGTGCATGTATTCTGCATGTTGCAGCTAACAATCCACTTTTCAGTTGGGATGTATGAGTAATTACGTTGCTTCAAATTCGGTCATAGTTTCACAGGGCTGCCCCGTGACTTACGTTCAGCTATTTCTGTTAAAAGCATAAAACGGCGAGAGAGAAGACGACCCGAGGCAGACTACCAGGCCTAAAGCAACACTACACCAACACTTTAATCAGCGAACTAAAGGCTTGTCAGCATTGTTAGCCACTCGCTAGCATTACAGCTAGCTTTTGCGGTTGACAGAAGGAGCCATGGCGGTGACAGCTAATATTAGCAAAATGCTAACATCAGTCGCCGATCCAGTTTGTCTCTAAATTTGAAGGTCAGTGCGGAATTTAGCCGTATTTATTGCGATTTCAACTTAAAAGTAACGACTGCAAAAATACCTTTGAAGAATTTCAGGCCCAGTCCATACAGCTCCAGCAGAGGAAAGCCCCATTTCCCCTCTATCGCCGATTTGCTAGTCTCTCCATCTTCGTCTCCGCTGGAACACGGCGTGTCGTCCTCGGGTTTCGCCGGGCTGGGGTTCGACTCCTCAGCGTGGCCATGCTCACCCTCGGGGTCGGGACTGAGGGTAAGGCCATCGATAGAAACTTCGAGCCGGCTGGAAGTCGCACTTTCGAGGTCGCCGCTCTGAACCTCTGTCGCCATGATGTGTAGACTGTCAGCTGAAGCAGCCACGTACCTACTTCCGTTTGGACCAACCGGAAGTTCCGGGTGCCTACCCCATGTAAATAATGACGAGTCCATAACCGCTAGATGATTAAAAGCTTTTGTTTTGTTAGGTGGTTGTTGTTGTTGTTGTTGTTGTTGTTGTTGTTGTTGTTGTTGTTGTTGTTGTTGTTGTTGTTGTTGTTGTTGTTGTTTTAACGAATTAATTGAACAATTGGACTAGTATAAAACCGGGGGGGAAAAATCCGGTTTTATTTTCAAAATAGATAGTAGAATTTGGTTTTTGGAAGCATGTTTTTTTTTTTGTTTTTTTTTTTAAACCCAAAACATTTAAATGGTCTTTTAATTTCATAAATCAAACTTTAAGGAGAACTACAACTATACATTATTGTTTTAACTATTTGTTATGGTTCATAGTCCATTCAATAGAATAGATTCTAAACAATTTTTTAAATCAGCTCATAGATTATTGTCCACGAGAAACATCTGTCTTGCATTGTTAAGAAAAGGTGAAGACATACAGAATTGACTTAACACAGCAATATAGGCCTACGGTAGAAATAATATAATTGCTTGCATGGATTGAAATCAATTATAATAAATTCCACAGTTAAGCCTTTTCATATAAATTGATAATATGATGAAATATGTTGTAGGTTTTTCACATTACACAAATAACTGTCACTGGAGGCTTCAATTTATCCTAAGTATACAGCTAAGTCTCTTACTGGAAGGGAAATCTAACTTTTTAAAATACAACAATTATAGCATATATAATATTACACTATAGCTGACACAATATCAATATATTGTTTGATACAGATTTTTTTTATATATATAAATGCAATAAATGAGTTTACTGGACTAATCTAATACTGAATTCTTCCTGATTTTGGCGATTCTTCAGTCCAGTTCCTTACTGCAGTCATTTTTACAAAGGTGTTCTCACAGGATGTGCAAACAGCAGTGTCCTCATAAACTGCTAGATGTTATCTGAACTAATCACCTCTACAGTAAATACATGTGTTCACGATTCAACTATAAATGCACCTTAAAATGCCACTCAAATACACAAAGAGTGGAATCCTGCCGAAAGCCAATAAAGAAGCATCAACGTATCTGCAAACCTGTGAAGATAATTTAACTGTCTGTCTGCATGGTAAATAGTAGTTGGGTTAAACGGCGGGTTAAGTAATAGTCAGACTTTCGAGGTGTGAATGCTTTTGTTTCTGTCTAGTGTCAGCTGCCAACTGGAAACAGCCGGCAGAACTCCCAAAGGTGTTTGATCTTTAACCCTGCAGTCTGTCAACAGCAGGGCATCATGATTAGGCTGAACTCAGTGTGCAGATTCACATCAGTAATAAAACAAATAAACAAAGTTAGGTATGATATTGAGAAATAAAGAAAGGACTAGTTCTACAGTGAAATTCATTGTTGTACACATTGTAACGTCCATAAATTTGATTTAAAAAGTATATCAGTTCTTTTTAAAATACTCTTAAAAGTAATTTGTCTTGGTGCATATAAATATTTATACCATGTGAAAGAAAAGCGAATAAAATTTGAAGAAAATAGAGTTAAAAAAGATGCATTATATGTAAAACTAAAGTCTTCTAAAATGCTTTAAACATATTATACATGAATACATGAAACATAATTATATATTAATATACTCAATAAATGTACTTCTACACTTGATGCTAAAGACATATTTTTTGGGGGTGAAATCTAAAGCAGATTTAATTTAGGAAGAATAAAAACAAAACCTGCCATTGCAAAAGATCAGGAACTTCCACAGTCTCAGTTTAGCATAGCAATCTGGTCTGTGCACGCAGGCGTAATCCCTTGATGAGGGTCCTCAGACAAAGCATCCTATGACCTGTGAATATCTTTTCCAGCAGCACATCTTATCTGAGCCATGCGTCAGAGCCTGGATCAATAAGTGACATTACAACTGATTTTGCATCATGTTCCCTTTCTTATTGTATTGTTTTAGCTTCAGGATGTGCACCATCTCCTGTTCCCACAATGGCAACATTGTCACCATTTTCCATGACCCAATTGTGCCTTACAGTCACCTGAAAGTGAAATAATCATCTAAAGTTAGTGCAGATCTAAGTAATGATTTTGGCACTTAGGGAGCACAGAACCATAAATGCATGAAGTCCGATTAAGCGCGAACAAATTAGTCTGTCTGCTGTTCTGAGCTGGCCTACTGACTTGATCCTCTTTTGAATCAGAAAAGACAAAAGACTCAATTACAAGTGAACCCTCGTGAGTTCAGCCAAGGTTTGTGTATTGAGATGAATGAAGGGAACAGGAACTACTGAAGAGCAGACATCTAATGATCCTAATCTTTGTCAGATACATTTCAGAGCCTCTGTGACACTGAATTCACCACAGTACATAATATATATATATATATAGTTATATATAACTGAATGAATGTAACCTGTTTCAAAAGCAGGAACTATTAAATCTGAATTACATCTATCAGGTTAACACATACAGGTTTACTTAGTGTTTAATATCTCGATTTGAAAACAGTTCATGGACTTACTGGTTGACTTACTGGATGTGTAAATATAATAGAAAAATGGAATGACACAGGCTCATCAGATGCAAGGCAAAGGCCAGTCATTATTTCTATCATGAAGCAGATTTAAATTCTCCAGGGTTATTGCTGAGGAAATGGCAGTTTCCGATTGTCTCTCTTTGAAGAATACGGGTCCATTATGGCCACATCCATTCCAAAGCGGATAAATGTTTTCACTGTTGATGTGTATTGACTGTGCATATACCATTATAAACCCTTTAAAGAGACCTGCGGCCGCTGCACCGTCCCAGGTGTGATCCCTTCACACTTCCTGCGGCCCGCAGACGTCTGAAGGTGCTGCACGGGCGCTGCAGTGCCAGTCAGCCCTGATGGGCGTCCAATTCACACGTGAAGGAAGCGCCACCTTTGATCGTTGGGGGATTTAACCCCGGCCGGCACACAGGTCTCCAAATCAGTCAGCTGCTGGAAGTAAGACGTCGAGGAACATGTCTTCAGTTCATGGGAATCTACGCATGGAGGATCGAAACAATTTCCCCATGTATCACGAAGCTCTGCAGATGAACAGCGCGGTGAACTCAGGTTCGTAGCCGGTGCGCTGTACGTAACCGACGAGATTTCCAGGATACACTCTTACCGGTATCCAACTGCATTTTGTTGTATTGTTTCAGATTATAGAGCGTCGGAGGTTACCGGTTACTTCAGCGCTGCAAATTCTGCACCGAGGCCGGATAAATGCGTGGCGATACTGACGCACAGGAGAAAGAGGACCAACTTCACCCAGCAGCAGATCGAAGTGCTGGAAAAAGTTTACTCTGACACCAAATATCCTGACATCTATCTGCGGGAAAGACTGGAGGCCCTGACCGGTCTGCCAGAGTCGCGGATTCAGGTAATGGACCAAGAACAGTTGAAGATTCTGGGAAAAACAAACAAACAAAAAAAAACTCTTCTAAAAATGTTACCTCACGCCTCTTTTAAATGATTTTACAGGTGTGGTTTCAGAACAGAAGGGCCAAATCTCGTCGCCAGGTTGGCTCTTCGGTGCCCATTAAGGTCACCAACCCTCCGGCATCAGGCCCTTTCACTCAAATACTTAATATAATGGGCCAAGAAAAAGGTAGTCATTCAGATTAAAGACTTGAAATGCTAATGAACTTTTTTGAAAATGCCACTTTCAACTTTGTCAATGTTCCCTTTCAGGGTATGACAACAACCATGGAGTTGAGGCTCACAGACCTGGAGGTTTTGGGCTAGAGGACAGTTTCAGACCAACGATGCTTCAGAACACAGAGGACCCACACAGAGGCAGCATGCCAAACAAGCCCAGCTACGAACAGCCCACCTCCTCCTGCATCTACGAGGAGGCAGCCAGAGCCAAGTCCGAGCAGATGCAGCGGCCCGAGCTGAGCGTCAACGTCCCCTGTTGCAACGTGCATCTGTACCCCAAGGAAAACGAGCATCACCCTAAGTTCGAGGCCGCCATGACCAGCAGCCAGGGTCCAAAGCTCCTGGTGGATTACGATAACTTCCCTCCAAACAAAACCATCGGGCCGGAGATGAAAGTGGTGATTCCTCCAATCCCCTCCCTCCACGGCAAACTCAGCAGGTCGTCACAGAAGGAAAACGGGTGTCACCTCCAGTACCCGCATGTGAGGGCCATGGGGGACGGCTTCAGCCACTTCTCTCCGATCCACGCCACAGAGGCACAGGACTTAAGCGACTCAGACTCAGACTGGGAAAGCGAAGCCATGGTCGGCTTTGGCGGCTTTATGTGACCAATCAACAGCAAAAGCAGTTGATATTCAGCTCCATTGACCTACAGGAGCAGCGTAGACATCTGTTTGGAATGAAATTGTATTTATTGTAAAATAGTAATTAAATGTTTGATTGCATTAAAAAAACTAAACAAAAAAAAAATCATTGATTGAATTAACCTTTAATAAAGACTAAGAAATCAGACCAAAAGCTGATTTCCAAGATTATGTTTAATATAAAAAGACAAAAACATTTATATACAGCTGCCCTGGGGCACTCTCATATACAACTTTACAAAACTGAAAAAGGAGATTATCTTGGAAAACGGCGTTTGATTTCTATACATCATGTGGGGGTTGTGGTGACAGTCATGCCAAATACACAAATAGCTGAACTGCAGAATTCTCCTGTATAAAAATAACAAAATCTCTTTTCAGTGCACACAAACTTATAAAATCCACCTCTGATCAGACAGAAATGATGACCATATTCCTAACAATTAAAGTTATTGTACAATTATCTACAATATACATTTCTATAAAACATTCTTTAGCCTCCCTGTGCTTGCCATCAGTGACAGAACAGAACACTTACAGTGGGAAACTGCAGACAGCAAAATACCATCACGTAACCATAAACAGCCAATCAAAATAAATAAATATGGAACATAAAAACTGTATGAACCAATGTTTTGGCACATGAAACCAATAAATAACAAGCGCCTTTGGAGATGTGGGTTTGTGACAATCATTTAAGACTCTTGTCAGGCAACCAAATGTACCTACTCATAAATAAAACGAGATGGTAAAATTCCCCCTCGTGTCGGCAGGAGACCATAACGTTGGGGTCCACAACATCCACGGGGACTTGTTTTGTTAAACGGTTTAGGTGAAAACCCCACCTCTGAAGACGACAGAAGCCAAATGGCCCAGACCTGTGAGTGTGTAAGCGAGTGTGTGCTGCCGCAGGTGCTCATACTGCATTAGTGTTGTTGGCAGTGAATGCATGCAGGTTGCCCAGTTGACTCAGACCGCTCTGGATGTGTGCCACATGGATCTCAACGTTATTCTGAAAGCAACTGGAAGCAGAGAAAAGACAAGAACCATCAGAACATTTAAAGCCGAGGCCTGAATTCTTTAGACTGACTGTACTTACCTGAGGTTGGAGGGATCAATAGATGCCTTAATGTCATTTAAGGAGTCTGTCAAAGATTTAAACTCAAATGAATTCAGGTCTCCTCCATCTGCCAGACACTGGAAAAAAGAAGTTAAAAGTGTTGGTCTGCTGTTACCAAAATGACCTTTCTTCCCAGCAATAAAAGCAGATGGCAGCCGAGCCTCTGCACGTTTGTACCTTGATCTGCAGCAGCAGAGCTGTGAGACGGGAGATGAGATGCGTGAGGCTGGGGTTTGTCGCACCCTGCTGTCCATCTTTCGAGACGCCGCTCATCTGGACCATCTGCTGAGCCTCTTCCTCACAGCGCCTGCGCAGCTCTGTAGGGTGATCGGCCGGAACCATTCCCTGATCTGGGGCAAGCTGGCTCAACACAGCGGAGAGTCAAATATTACACCAGGCTCTTAGCCACTCCCTTAGACAACTCCACAACAGGGAGTTGGCCTGTCAGACACACCAGAACAGCTCTGCCATTGCTCACCTCGCAGCAGTACTGCTGGACTTCGTGAAGCACTTTGTTGAGGTCTTTATTCAGCTGCTCGAGCTCCAGCACTGTGGTAGCATATCGCCTCTGGAAATCTATGTCAATAGACATCGAGTACGACTTCTAAACACACAAACACAATCAAAATTTAGTTTAATACATATACAAAATGTAGAATGAGTGTTAAAAGACAATGACTGTACCATTTTCTCAGCCTCCGTGTTCATTTCCTTTAGATGCTTGATGTGCTCCTTCTTGATCATGAGGATTTTGGAAAGCCGTGTCTAATCACAACACAAGAGGCAAACATTCATTAGGACAAAGGGTTCAAAGGTGTTTGGGGGAGAGATTTTAGCTGGAATATGTACCACTTGAACAAGAAACTTGACAGGAAATCCTCCCAGAGTTTCTCCCTCAGCACCAGGCAGTTTGTTTCTCCAGGGTGACTGGTTAATCAGGGGGTCGTTGTCCTGTTTATACCAAAAAATTGGACTATTATATTCAAACTCAACAGTCTGAAAAGGATTAGCACTGTGGCAGGTCTGAATTACCATGAGGACGGGAGGGGTAGCAGACGGGTAAGGCCCCCTCGGTGGAGTCATGAGGTTCTGCGTGTAGCGTGTTGTCCGGTGTTTCTGGGCAAAGGCTGAAATGGGCATGGTCTCATTGGGCTCATTACTCTGGAAAACAACAGGATGGGGTCTTACATTTCTTCAGCACAACTCTGGTGTGATTTTCAAAACTGTTGTTATATGAACTATACTGAATTCTAAGTGATATAATTGTCAGTCTAATATTTTTATTTTGTCAGAAAAGCAAATTGATGGTATTCTTTCATTTATTCTGACATCAAAATAGCAACATTAAATTAGCCAGTGAAAGGAGAATTCAAACTAAGATAGTTGCACATGGTTAGTAACAAACATGCAGCCAATAATCACAGATTATTACAGTAAAGATCTATCTGAATGTAAACTAAACCATGAAATATGATCATAACAGACAGTGTGTTGTTATTTACGAATCCTCGGTTCAAATACAGGGAAGCCGTTATATTACCAGGACTTCGTAGTCAGGCACAGTGTGTGTTCCCAGTCCATTCCGGTCAAAAGTAACACGGTACGTGGCTGCAGTGGTGTCCACTGCATCTATCTGCCCTGTGAACAACCCGTCGTGTGCGCCCCGGAGACGAGCTTTGGAACAACATACAAAAAAAGAACTGTTATATTTGCTTTATAGTCATAGCCAGTCAAATTATTTAATGTGTGTGTGTGTGTGCCTTCATTACCAGTGACTTTTGTTCCTATGTTGAGTCTCAGAGGGATTTCATCTGGAAGATCTTTGCAGTTCGACACATCAGAAATCTTTCCCTGCTGCAGCAAACGCATCTTTTGCCTCTTCTGCCGCAAAGCTGTCCGTTCCTCGACAAAAAACGCAGAGGAGCACCTGGACGGCACCAGAAACCATGACACTATCTTCACCATTTGAACAGAGATGTGAATTTGCACTTACTGAACACTAATAAGACGGCATACCGTCGAGGCTTCCCCATCAGCCTCCTGATTGTTCCCCATTCAACTCTGGTCAACTTTCTTGTTTTCAGGTTGGGAAAAGACTCCTTGAGGCACAGGCAGAATTCATTGTCTCCTTCAAAAAGAGGCCTGTCGATGTTTGAATAGAACCATTCGTAGATGCACCATTTGTGAGCTTTGGGAAGCTTCAGAAGGTTTCGTAACCTCAGCCCGATTTTTTGTGATGCCTTCTTATCTGGTGTCACCACATTAGAAAATTTCTGGAAAGAAAATCAATCATTTTTAATAAATACAATTATTTTTAAACACTGTGTGTTTGAAGTCTTTACCTGTGGTGGGGTGGTGACCCTCTGGCTTCTTCGAGGAGACCTGGTGGAAGGGACTCGCTGCTGTGGGTGCTCATCCTCGTCTCGAAACAAACGACTCCTCTTTGAACTGCGAATGGGCTGGAAGGGAAAAAAATTGAGGGCGGCAGATCATGAAACTGCCTAATAATTTGCTGAGAAAGAAACTAAAACCTCAAGTAAATGATTTAGGCTATTTTGGTCATGCTTATGATTTAACAGTGTGGTGCCATGTTTTGCCTTGTCATCCTGTAGTTTTCAAATCAGATGTGGGGCCAGACACATAAGTGATAGATTAACAGTTAAAAAAAAGAAAAGAAATCACCAGGTATTTAACTGACCGTGTCCATTGTGAGGGAAGACTGCCGTCCCCTGGTATTGTGAGCCCTTGGGAAGCTGTTCTTTTCATTCAGAGAGTTGGACAAACTCCCTTCTATTAAAGAAATTACGGTAAATTCACAAAACATTTACTGATGACAGCAGGAATAATTTCAGTATAATATTAGAATTCAGAGTGAATTTTTTTTTGCTTGAAACCTATTTAAGGCTAAAGCTAGCATGGGTTGTCTCTAAGCCAGATATCCAGAACAATGTGTGAGGACAGAATAATCTTCAACGAGCAAAGACAACAATTTAAATTAAATTCTTCTTCGTTTTTTTCATCTTTTCAGTAAACAGCTCAATCATTTGGAGTTTCCAGGGTTAAGCTCTAAAACCTGCAGCTTCGGGCCCGATGGACAATGAAACATTTTCCGTTTACAGCGCTAAAAAAGAAGAAATACATTTTTTTTTTTAAATCCACATACCCTTTAGACTGACAAGTGCCTCTGCAGAAGAGCCTGTAGAAGTAAAATAAATAAATATACGATCAGACACACTAAAATAGACACCTTATAATAGATATTTAGGAATCATAAGACTGTGTTAACCCCCCCGAGAAGTTTAAGGACCTGGTACAAGGGGCTTATGTAACACAGGAGTCACGTATAAATAATTCACTGTATAACATTTGCTAGCACGGTGAATTAGGCCTTTATCCCGGTTTGAGCTGTCAAACACAGGCATTGTACCAGCTGGACATATCTCATCAAATTAATTAGCCAAACAAGCTAGCGATAGATAACGTTCCTGGATATGTTGCCATAAAACTCAGTAATATCGTCTGTTTATGTGACCAAAGTAACTATAATAAAAGCTAAATGCCGCGATGACTTAATTTCCCTTCACCGGGCTGTCAAAATGTTAAACAACACGTTATCATGCAATGTTTACCAGCAATGAGGAAAATTTAATGTACGTAAGATGTCACGGAACACTGAACAAACATTAAGCCCATCAAAATCGGTGCTAAAGGGTAGCATGTCCACTGAAGGAATATTGGCATGATAGCTGCCCTTTTGTTATTCCTTACTACGACTTGAGGCTAACAAGCGTTAGCTCGGGGCTAAGCTAATGTTTGTCGTCTTTGCTTGATGGTCTAAAAGTAACTTGCTCAACTCCAACATTAGCTGTGGTTAGCATACCCTGCTAACAAGCATTAGCAGACATAAAGACCGGTATATCTTTGTCCCTAAAATTACTTTACGACGTAAAAATCAACAAACAAAAAATAACTAGAGAAACAATGACTTCGGTAGGTTAAAATACTGGTTTTATCGCTCGATATTTTGAGTTTACAATTTAAAAAAAACTCCTTTGAATTTTTGTTGATACTTACTCTCGTCCAACAGCTGGTCCATCTCCGCCATCTTGAATTAGCCGCGCCGCTTTTTCAAAGACCATGTCAAAATGCATTCTGGGTCGGGACGCTGTCTGGAGGGTGATTTGAGAAATATGCACCCCTTATTATATATATAATATCACATACTCTCTACACATATCATATACTCCAGAAACATTATTATAATTTGCAAAACAGGCCATTTGCTATTTTCCATATTATCATTACATTTCTGCGTGCTGTGCAAGTGTAATATGTACATGTACTTTAAATTTAGTTAGAACTGTAGTTACATTTTTAAATTTTATATAGTAGGCTACATAAATGGCTTTTGTTTAATTTACACCTCTTTTAAAAAATAAAGTCATGCTTCTTGCAGTGGGAAGAGGATAGTTCCCACAAGTACTTGCCAGAAAGAAAGAAATTTTGATTTATTTTACCAACAACAGTTCTTACTAATTAAAAAAAAGGATTCAAATGAGCAGGCATGAAATTCAATGAGTTTTTATTATATTTGTGCAATAAAGCACTACAATGTACCACATACTAGGGCAGGTTTTTTTTTTCTTTTTTTTTGACAGAATACTTCAAGTCAACAATAACCAGTTTTTTTCATGTACAGAAGGGAAAAGGATAAAGGAACCAATAACAGAATCAAATATGTACATGTCAAATCTTGTACACTATGTCTGAAACAACAGCCTGCAACATGTTTTTTTTTTTCTGTGGACAAACCAATCTAAAAATCTATCTTATACATGTGTGCAGATGGTTTTTGAGAGGTTATTCCAGGTTGCAGTATCAGGCCATAACTAAAGAATGATTACAGACTTAAACAAAACCGTCTCTATAGTGAGCAATGTAGGATAACTACATTGAACCTACAAGTCTAAAGCAGTACCTAGTGCACTACTAATAAAGTTTGTGAGCTAGAAACCTGCTGAAGAAGTGATAATAAAGTGACTCGAGATTCCCAATGATCATTGATACATGTGGTTTTTGCATCGCTCTGGTGTCACATTGAAAAAATTCTCGGCGCTTGGACGCAACAGCAATCCTTTATTTCTATTGAAGAGGGGTCGTAAATGGCTCGCTTCACCACAGGGACGTCTGATAGTTAAATCTGACCTTCAGGAGATACTTTAAGTTTATCTGCGCGACGTCATACACGATATACCTGGAGGAGAGGTGGTTAAGGAAAACAAACACAATAAAGGTGACAGAAAGAGCACAGGAAGGCGGAAAAAAAACAACAAAAAAACCCCAATGATCTTCTGCAAAAAGTCTGACTATCACTTAGTGAAATTATTATACAGGACATCAGAATAAATAGTGCGTTGTTTAGAGGATACTCGTTGTACAGGAGACTGGTGTCCTCTATGTTTGTGTTGACTCCTTTTCCCAGAGGCACTTGTACTCCGTCCATAGTAACAGTAGTATTTGGATCCGGAGCGGTTCTGCCCAAACCTAGAAAAAAATTGCATGCGTGGAAGTTTGAATTTCAGTGTTGCGTAGTAGACATTTGAGTCACTAAATGTCTCACAATTACGCCATCGCCCAAATTAATCACATGAGCCTGAAGAATGAAAAGTAAAAGTGAACAGCTTCTGACCTTTAACACTGTGTTTTCCTTTGGGTAGTTTTGTAATGTGCGAGGCCTTTTTCAGTTCATGCCTGTAACAAAACCCAACCAAAGGTTCGTTTATTCAAATGAGCACATTTTGGCAAATTTTTCATAGTAATGTGACTCACATGTTGCCGAGGGCCACCTCAGCCAGCAGCAGGAGCCCCACCGGTTCTGACTGGGAGGTGTGACAGTAGTTTGCACTCTTGGACACCATGTCAGCAAAGTACACACCTTTGCCGAACATGTAACCCGTCTGGAGGAAAACAACAAAAATAAAAAAAACTGAATGGAGAGAATGGCGCTGAAAACTCGCTTGGTCGCCGATATTTAGGAAACCCACCACTGGAGCCTCTGGCGGGGCGATGCGGAGACCCTGTGACATTATACCCGCATAGTTGGTGGTGCGAGAGCCGTGCCATAGCAGCTGCCGGTTGTGCAGCTCTTCGAAAGGACGGAAACGCTGGTGCTCCCCCTCTCGTCGTATTTTGAAGATCTAGAGGTCGAAAAATCAGGAAATGTGGTGAGAGCGTCAACAAAGAGTCACACAAAAAAAAGGACCAAGGCTGCCTTGTTGCTCACTTCTTGCACTTCCAGCGTGTAGGTATTGTGCGTGGCAGCGTGGGTGTTCTTGACATACTGCGTAATAATATCAGCCTCCTTGGCAGACTTGTCAATGACCTGCGGAACAACAAAGAGCAAGATCAAATTTACATATGTCCGCTCATACAACAACAACCCAATCTTCTGCTCCTCACCTCAATTTTGGTTTTGAGTTTTTCATAGTTGATGTCGATGGGGTCGTTCTCGTTGTCCTGGGCCCCTCCTCTCAGCAGGCTATACGCAACCTCAATGTCCAACAGGTTGTCCAGCATCTGAACCTTGGCCTGAGCAGAGATGTGTGGGGATGGAGCAGCATTTGTTTAAAATGATTCTGTTATGAAGAGAGAAAAGACAGTTCTTCGTACCTGAATGTAGTCCAGATTGCTGAGCAGCGGTGGTTTCTTCATACCAAAGTCGTGAGGGATGAGAGTGTAGAAACGATTGGAGAGATCCAATATCTGGGCCTCAGGCAGAGAGTCTGACACTGCCTGTTGTCGATTAGGACGAGATCACAGGATGAAAGTGTAAGAAGCACAGAGGAAGGAACCCTAACGTGGGCCTGATCGCTGGTTACCCACCTGGTGGACTTCAGTAAGGAGAGCGTACGCGCTCTGGATCTGCCTCTTACTCAGCTTCCCCAGCGGCATCTTCTGAAGGTCAATCTGAAGAGAAGAACAACAGACATTAGCAGCAGAATTGGAGTTTTCTCTCTCACGTGCACGCAGCCGTGGACCTCACCTCAAACTCCACCATGGCCTTCTTCATGCTCTCCACATCGAAGATCATCTTAATCAGCTCCTGCACGGGTTTGGCCAGCTTGGACTTGGTGCCCGCTGTGGCCGTCAACTTCTTCACTGCTTCTTCATCCTGTTAGAAACAGACATTAGAAAGCCCAAAACATTTGTAGAGAGCCTACAAACAGAACTAAAAACCAAATCACGGCCAGTTCTGCATGCGTCTGTACCTGTCCGTAGTCGATCTCCAGGGGATAGAACTTATTGGGATATTTGGTGAAGTTGGAGGAGCTCCAGTCATTACCAGTCTTCTCTTTGTAGACGGTCAGGAAGTTGTCCATGGCAGAGTTCTTGTCACTGAACTTGTCCAGCTTGTTGCCTCCGATGGTGGTGCCCACTCTGCCCCACGACCTGAACACCCAGTACCTGTGTGTGGGATAAGATTCTTATGAGAAGAACCAACAGGCGTAAGCCTTGACGGAAGGAATGCTGGTTGAGGCAGCAGATGATGGACTATGATTCCGGTTGGAAAATCAAATTTAATCAAAGAGATAGTCGAGGTTACATAGTGTAATGGGGACTTTGTGATCCTCCTCCACTGGAAGGTTTTTGAGACCAGTTGAGAATGAGGCGCTGCACCTTTTCTGAACATCGTCCTCCAGCAGCTGCAGTTTGTAGTAAGAGTTAGTTCCCCTGACGATGTCTACCAAACCCAGTGTGGCGCTGTACATCTTTCCACCCTGCTCTAGAACATGAGCGCTGTTTTCCAGACCTAAAGCCGAGAAGTGGATTCATCAGCGACATTAACAAGGAGAAAAACATCAGTTCAGAGCACTGGCTGTTACCTGAATCTGGATCCACAGCAGCTCCACCTTTCACAGTCAGTTTCATCTTCTTGCTTTTGCCACCACCTATAAAATTATAAGTGTCATCACATGGAAGAAGAACCCAAGCAACATTTGCCTGGTGGCTCAACTGTAGCATGAACGTACCCTCTTCTTCTTTCACTCTGCCTGTGCTCTTGGCAGCCACTGCTCCAGACTTTGAGGCCATGGGCTGTGCTTGATTCTCCACTTTGACCTCTGCCCCCCAGGGAGAGATGGCATGCAGGGACACCAGCTCCTGCAGGGCTTTTCCCGGTGACTTTAAATCTGTAAGGAAGTCCTCAGAGACCACACGTACCCCTGCGTCTCTTACTTCTTCCATCTTCTTAGTCATCTTCTCCAACTCCTCTGTAAACACATATAAAGATGTTAAATTTTTTGATAGAAATCAGTCATTTTAAAAGCTTTAGCTTACTCTTAGAGCTGAGGCAGAGCGAGGCCTTGTTGGCTGTGCCAACGATCTTTCCACCCAGCTCTTCCACGGCAGCCTTTAGATCATCCTTGTTCTTGCTCAGCTTGCCCACAGCCACCAGTTTCATGCCAGTGAGAGGTTTGTCTGCATGCACAAAATCAAGGACACGAAAGTGAAAAGGAATTCTTCATTCTTGCATTTTCAAATGCTCTGAAGCATCTCTTTACAAACCTGGAGGAGCTCCCTCTGGCAGACTCATCGGGACACTGGACGCACTGGCTAAGGGTTCGGCTTTGACTGCACTCACACTTTGGGGCGGAGCTTCTTTGGGGTAAATCCTGTTCTGTCTCTTGAACTTGAATTTCTTCAGGAAGGAAATTTCATGAAATTCCTAAAACCACAAAAGTAAAAAAATAGAACTATCACTTTTCACTCATGGATTAAGTTATTGCATTGAAATGAAGACCCCTACCTTGGGGGTGACCCAGTCTTTGCGTTTGGGTGTGCTGGTCTTGTATACACACTTTGTCCAGGCAGAGATGTTGCCCGTACAGTAATAAGCATCGCCCTTGAACACCAACTGACCCGTACACTCGCCGCAGGGCTCGAGGGCACCAAAAGCCATGCCATCGGCCAGGCAGTCCAACACCTGTCAGTCAACCAGTGTGTAAGGGAACCAATTGGTCATTTGAAGGGTCCATGTGAAGTAAAACCATTTTGAATTTTCATTTAAGCAAAACTGTAATGAGAGTTGAACACAGCTCCATAAAAAGGAAAATGACATCTCTTACATTGGACTCTCCTGAAGGAACCTCCTGGCCATTTGCAATCAGCAGCTCTTTCATGTCATTAACAGAACAGAACTTGTTCAACTTGTCCTTTATTCCCCAAATGAGCTGACTTTGGTTCTGCATAAGCGCAAAAGACAACATATTATTTCTCATGTTGTCCCCCAAAAAATTAGTTGAAATAAAATGTTAAAAAGGTCACCTTTAGCTGCTCCTCCAGCTTCTTCCTCTCTTCCTCCTCCTCCTTCTTCTGTTTCTTTGAGACACCGTCCACTTCGTCAGCTTTGCGCTTCCTGGAAGAGAAAACCACAGGTCAAGATATGTTTTTGTTGTCATTACTTTCCAGAAACGATGCCCAGAGTGACAGTGGTTACGGTAATAGATTTGGAACAACAAAGTGCAACTTGGGCAAACGCCATTCAACACCTTTAATTTCATTAGACAAATCCATTGGGACTCCATCAGTTAATGAAAACACGCCATCACAGGTAGATACACGTCTGCATGGTCCCACGGCTGGGATTGTCAACTCCGTTCTGACCACATTTGGATTTTCTTAACGGCCTTGTGAGACCATCGTGTCCGAGCATAGCGGCAAAGCAGCGGCAAGAACACGCTGCGAAATAAAGAACGCCACCAGGCTTTTTCTGCTTCTTTTCCTCTTCAGTGTCTGCTGGATTCCACTGCACATCATCAACTGCTTCCTGCTGCTCTGCTCACAATGTGCCGTGCCACTGGAGCTGCTGCTGAATGCCATCATTCTGTCACATGCAAATTCTGCCGTCAATCTGTTCTTATGTGCATTCACAATGGCACAAAGAGGCGTTCGAGGAAATGTTGTTGTGCTGCAGGACTGCAGCTGGCAGAGATGTTGGACAGTAGCTGATTATAATTATGGAGATGGTTGTTCAGATTTGATTTGGTGAATGTATATCAAAAACCTCACATTTGTGCCAATCAAAGCTGTCCCCTGCACAAAACCACAAAAGCGTCCTTTTGTGTCCTAATGAGTGTTTATGTCCAAAACCATTTACCTGTTTTGAGCAGATCCTGTTTTGCATTAAAATAAGGCTTCTTATTCTGAGGAAAACCTAAGGCTGAGGTTACAGCTGCAACTTGCAAATCAGAAATTTCTACATTAGTCACAAATGTTACATATATTCCCCTTTTTTGCTCTCACCCTTCTGTTTTGACCTCTGGGAGTCTTTTCTTAAGTTCCTCCTTGTCTTCTGCCCGCAGTGTGTTGAAGCCCTTCAGCTGGGAGGCGCTGTATTCAGGTTTGAAGACCAGTTCCTCTCTCCGGCTCACGAAGCACGCTGTGTGGTACCAGCGGTCAATCAGGCCCAGCTGAGGCTTCTCTGGGTCAATGGTTTTCTTTGACACACGAATCTGATCCTAAAAGAGAAGTCACAGGAAATAATGACGAATACACAGATTCTCAGTTTTTTTTAATATCCAAATGAAATCAGGTGCTAACCTTTTCTATTTTCTGCTCACAACCTTTGCATGTGCTTCGGTTCGATTTGGCATATTCGACCGCAAATTCATTGAGTGATTTCTGTGCTTTAGCTCCACTCTTTGAGTGCGTTCCTCCTGCAGAAAAGTAGCCGTGACAACAGCCCCAAACACAAAAACACAGTGCACAATTTTTAGTAAGAAACAATGAGCAACTTTGAAGTATTTAAATGCCAATGACTGACCTCCCGTCGCACCACCACTTTCGATGGCCTTCTTGACCTTCTCCTGGTCCTCCCAGCGCAGGCTAGAAAACCCATCAATGTCAGAAGTGGACTGAACTGCTGCTCGCTGCCAGAAGCAAGAGAAGTGGTGCCAGTGTGGGACTTTCCCATCAAACATGGGGGACTGCGGGTAAGGAAAAAGAGAGAACAAACTCAACATTTTATGGCTTTACTAAATCTACTTAGACACCTAGCAAGAAAAACACGACGAGGGAATATACAACAAAGTAATTCAGAAACACATCAGATTTTATGAGCAGATTTGTTAAAGGCACCCAAATCCACACTGCTGTCAAGCTGCTTCCATTGTTTTGATTTCTTGTTTGTTTGACAGATTTAGCACCGTGACAATCACGATGCGGTAATTTCATTATTTTTTATTTTATTTTATTTTATTTTATTTTTCTGTCAGCTGTGGTACACGCTCACATGCACTTTGAGCGTTTGCAACCTCTGACGAGCATGAAAACACGTGTGCGAACGTCACTTTGAAGATCGACAGTGTGCATTAATGAGACTATTGGCTCTTTGTGAACAAGACTACAGACAATGCCAGCCATTTGAATGCTAAGCCGGGCCCGAACTCACACTGTTAAAACTATGCAATGAATTACACATTTTCACTCGCTAGTTAGCTGGTTAGTACTCCGTGTATTCGTAGAATAAACGAACATTTAATAACTAAGAAAGTAAATTCGTTTGAGAGCAGGATTTCTCATATCTTCTCCAGACGCCGCTACGTTACCTGCACCATGATGGCCATTCTCAGCGAGTCTTTGGCTATGTTGTCTTTGCATTTTTTACACGAAGCGCGGCCGCTCTTGGCATATTCCGCTTTGTAGAGCTTGTCATTGTGAGATTCCGCCATTACTTTGCTGAAATTACTCCCGTTTAAATAGAATCCGCCTTCCGAGCGAACTTTCTCCAGATGATGCAGAGTCACAACAATCGACGCAAGAGGAGCGGAGCCCGCGTGGCTTCACGGGACCAGAGGAAGCAAACACAAACACAGAGCTCTCACTCTGTATCTATTTACTATCCCCTAAAACTGCACCTTTATCAAATCGTGTGTCGAAGTAGGCTAATGATGGAAACACAAGCCCCAGGACCGCGAGACCCTCTTTCAGGTGTCTTGACTGTAGAAATACTATTATGCTTACAAACTGCAACACTATATACACAAATTTTCTTCGAAATACGATTATTCTTTGAATGCCGTGTTTCCGTATTAAATCACCTCCATTCACAAACCAAATTACAACATACAGTACATCTGAAAATTCTTAAGCTCTTACTATTCTGTTTTTATTTTAGTAAAATCGCTCCTACACCAATACGAACAGCAACAACCAGTGATAATGAAATCTCGACGTCTACATATTGTCCTTGTAGCTCACTTTTTCCAAGGCTTGTTATTTTACACCTAGTGGTATAACAACAGCCAGCCAAAATACGAAAGCGCTATTTGGAAAACTGGTTTTCACCTGCCGTGTGACCCATCTGTTGTTACAGACGATCGGGCCGTCAAACACCCGCGAGAATTGTAGTCAAAATGAATTGAGTCCAGAGAGATCGAACACGACCAAAAAGCCAAGGGTTTACTGATTGAAATAAATGCAATTCCGCCACTTACTTTACAAAACACAAAACAACAGTAAAAGTTTCTTGTCAGGTTTTGAAATCAGGGACATATTTATTTGCGTACATGGTGAAGAGGACCGCATAGCAACACATTTTCCAATAAATATCGATGATGCATTTAGTATTTTTGGTATCACTTTTGCAGTTGTTTCGATTATATCGTGAAAGGCTGTTTATTAAAGCAAATCCAGAAAGATATGTTATATAAAAGGTTAATATCATAAAGTATGACCCCAGTACTGTTATTAAAAGAAGAAAATTATATATATATAAAAAAATTAAAAGCAACATCCTGACTTTTCTGATATATCCATATATCTGTTGCAGCTTCATTTGAATTTAACGGGAGTGAGGAAAAATGTAATCTCTGTATCATTCAAATAATCAAACCCCTTCAAAGCAAACAAATAAAAAAAACAAAACAAACAAACAAACAAACAAAAAAATCAAGAACAGACCAAAAAAAGTGTGGTGAAAAAGCTGTAGACAACCATACAAGGATATTGAATTGTATCTGGGTTGATGGCTTATAGAGAAAAAAGACAAAAGCATGTTTTTTATTACTTTATACTAGAGGTCTATACTATTATTAAAAGGATGATTTACATTTAAAAATGCATGGAAAAAGCTGTGTGAATTACACAAGCCAAAATGAAAAATAACACTATAATGTATTAGGCCACTGGTCTATTTGAGGTTGGTTGTTTTGAGGTATTGTGATTTTTGGCTTTGAGTATGTTACTGGAGTATTATCTGATCCACAAGAAAAAAAAAAGAAAAGAAAAAAAAAAAGAAACAACAGCACTGGTTTATGTGTTTCAATATGGCAATACAGTATCAGAACAAAGTCGTTGTAACTGCTTATGTTAGACCAGTAGGATCTAATCCATGTAAAATCTGCCCATGGCTGAGTTCCCCTGCATGTAGCTTAACCTGATGGAAAAGAGGTCGCAGATATGGAGGACACGTGTTGCTAATGTCCTTTTCTTAGTCTGTGCAACAAATGTAATTATGGCAAAGTATTTTATAACTAAATTGTAAACAAGTAGAAAGAATATGGCAGCGTCCTTCTTTCTGTGACCTCAGGCAGCCCCTCAGCACTGAAGGGTGCAGGGGGTCAGAGCAAAGCTCCCGTTGGCTTCCCGTATCTTTTCCTTGTGTCTGGCCTGGACCAGGTTAAAGACCACTTCTGCAAGTGTCAGGCGTCCTCCAGTCCGGACCCGCAGTTGTCCATCTGTTCCGAGCATAGAACTCTTGTTGCGCATGGTTCTGATAAAATATGTGCGCACTTTCCCCTGGCGCTCACTCACCTGCAGAGAAAACACGCAAGTAGGAAGATATCATCGGTAGTCATCCTGTTGCCATGGAAGAAAATATTTTAATCTTCCTGTTGATGAATTAGAACTGGTTACTAGATGTAATGTCTAGTTTTAGTTTTGTTTTTTATTTTTAAGATCGACCCTATCTGCTAACATGTTTTCAGCAGTAGCCACCAGGGGGCGATGTTATTCTGCAAATTACGTTATGTGAGACAGAGCTGCGTCTGATCATATTAAAGATAGCTTTAATTTTAAAATTCATTTCAGTTTTAAATCCCTAAAAAAGTTCTGTATACCTCTATAATATTATTTAAAGATTAAACACAATTAGTTACATGAAATATTTCCGCCCTCGTGGTGCTCACCCCTTTAACAAAAATCTCTCCACGTAGCTCCAGGACAAACCCCCACTCTGTCAGGATCTTCTTCGTGGCCTCAGGTACCTGGATTCGTCCACTAACCCCTGTACTATCCATGCGGCTGGCTAGGTTGACCGTTGAACCCCAAATATCGTACTGCGGTTTGGTGGCACCGATCACCCCTGCAACCACTGGCCCATGGGCAATGCCTGTTTTCCATCCAAAGCAAATTAATAAATGCCTCAGTATTACATCTGCTGTATCATTGAAGTGTGTTTTGTCTAGTTTCTGTTTTCTCACCCCAAAGTGTGAATGTACGGGTGTGTATGTCTCCAACTTACCAACCCGCAGCTGAAAGTTTTTGGTTGAGTGTCTGTTAATCTCTTTCAAGGTCTCTTGCATTGCCAACGCAAACAAAACCAGCTCGCTAAGGTGATTCCATTCATCCATGGATGCCTGAGACAGACAGAGAGATGAACAGGTGATGATGGTGGCCATATTGGAAGGCTAAACAAGGGAAAACAGAAGACTGAGGACAATGTCACACCTGTCTGTCAGGAGCCAAACCAGAGGCGGCCATGTAGCAGCTGCCAATGGTCTTTATCTTCTCCACATAGCTGAAGTACGACTCCTCCAGCAGCTGGACAGAAGCACCATTTGGAGATGCAGATTTGAATGTGACCCAATGTCATCAGATGCACCTTTACCTCATCAAAACCAGCGATGATCTCATTCAGCAGTCGGAGGCAGTCCACACCTTCGTGTTTGATCTCCTTCTGTTCAAAGTATTCATTGAAGCCAGCAATGGAAGCAAACATGACACCGACCTCATCATAGGACTGGGAGTACAGCTCCTGAAACATTTAATTATGGCAGGTGAAAACAATGCTCTTTATTGGACTTTAATTTATAGAGTGAAGGTTCCCTTAGAAAAAGGTCAGCAGAGGTTTCGTTTCACCTCATCGTTCTTGCTCCTGTCCAGAAAATGTCGCGCCACATGCACGGGTAGGATGTTGTACAGCAGACACTCGTTGTGTTCCCGTAACTCCCGCATGTCCTCCACCTCCTGTTGGGCCTGCAGACGCCACAGGAAGTCCAGTCTGGCAGTTGCCTCCCACTTGGAAGCAGCAAAGGCTTGTTTAAACACCTGCTCAGGGCACCAAACAGTTCGAAAGAGGCAGCGAATCAAACACACCTGCCGCCCATTGTAGAAGACAGCAACAATAAACATGGAAATGAGAAGGATGGAAATTCCTTTTCTTCTGATGTACTGAGGTCTGTGGGAACATTAACATGGGG
>BJFM01000097.1:267886-285659 GCA_016586285.1 Arothron firmamentum
GGACAGATGAGAGAACAGCATTTAAATGCAATTAAAGTGTGCAGAAAATATCATTTTTGTTTCAAACACATTGTGTTTGGTTGTCCTGGCAACTCAACAGTAGATTTACTCATTTATCAGAAAATGGGATCCGATTAATAAAGTTTTGCTCCAAAGGTTGGTGAAACACGAACAGGCTAAGAGAGGTCTGACTGACCTGTGCAGCATATCAGCACGGGTGAGCGCGAGGAAGGCCAGGTGAATGAGGTAGGCATAGACCGCCACCGCCAGCAGCAGCACCGCCAGCTTCAGCAGAGAGTTCAGACGCAGGAAGACTGCGCAGGTCACCATGGCGATCACACCGCTCAGAACAAAGATCTGAGGACGGCAGAGGGGGCAGGGGTTTTTGTTTTGGTCAGTCACTGGGACAAAGGGCATGACTGAAACGACTGAGGGTCTCACCTCGGGATAGGTGCAGACGGTGAGCTGGTGTGAAGCTGCACTTGTTGTGGCCACAGCCGCAGATTCTCCATCATCCTTCAGAATACACCATACCTGAGATGGTCAAAGTAGCCGTCAGTGTCCAGAACTGGAGAACTTATAAAATTCAGATCCCCTAGAAGCAAGTTTAGACCCTCACCATGTCAGCAGAGGCCAGGCCAAAGTTCATGACGATAGCAGTGATGGCGAGGAGGTTACGTGCGCTGTTGTTTTCATGCATCCAGCAGCAGAAATGCTGCAGCGTAACAGGGGCCCACTTAAACTCTTCGGCCAGGGCGAGCAACAGCAGCAACACGTAGGCCAGAAGAAAAATTAAGAACTGGAGGATGACTGGGAACGCCCTGGAGCAGGAGCAGGAGAGGAAGAGATAAGAGGGGGAGGTGAAGATGCTGAAAGAGGAAGGAGGTACGAGATCATACCTGGGCGCAGGAATGAGAGCCTGTGCAGCCATGAGGAAGAGGAGCATGATGAAGGAGCAGACCAGATTGGAGTTGAACATCTCGTCCCTCATCTGGGAGAACTGGGCCACCCGAAACACAGAGTACAGTGAGCAAACCTACCCCTCTCCTCAAGGTCTATCTCAGCTCACCTTGTCCTCAATGTGGGCATCTTTGAAGACCAGCGTCAGAGGGGCGATGTGCTCCCTGTGCATTCGATCGCTGCTCCGAACCTTTATGGCATGCTTGATGCGTTTGTTGATCTCCTTAGAGGTGGAGTGCCATATGTTAGGTAGCGAGCCGTCCGTGAAGGAGGCGAGGATCTGCAGGAGCAAGCATGAGGAGCGTGTTTAAAAGCATTTTTCCTGGAATCAAGACCTTGTCTTAGTTTCACCTACGCTGTTCATGTCAATCGCGTTCCCAAATGGAATCTCCTGATTCCCACACTGACGGGTTTTGTGGACTTTTGGAGGTCTATGTAGGTCAGCGTTCTGGAGTTCTTCATCGGGGCAGATGAGGAAAGTGTCGATATTGTACTTGAGCAGAAACTCGTTTCTATCTCGTCCGTGTCCATCCTCTGTCTTGTAGGTGCCCTCCAGACAATCGAGAGTCGCCCTAGAGATGTGGATGCGTCTGGGTAGTGATGCACGACAAAAGGCCAAGAATGACAGTGTTTTAGTCACAGTACAGTAAGTGAATCCATAAGGTGACACTCTACCTCCTTAGTGTTGAAGATTGTTTAATACCATTATATCGGGATTTTTAGCGTTTCACCACTCACCCTGGTATACCACCAGCTTCCAGCATATTGGCGATGCCCACATCCCAGGACCAGACATCAAACTGCCACTTCTGCAGCCCCAGAACACCACACAGGACGGAGCCAGAGTGGATCCCGATCCTCATGTCCATGTCGAACTTCAGCTGCTTCCTCACATTCCTGGGGTCGGTTCAGAAACATTGAATTTCTTTTATTAAATGAGCTAAACAAAACAGCACCCTCCTGTTTGCCCTCACAAACCCTTAAGAACTCCAGTGTGGGTGCGACTGACCGGATGGTGTTGATCATGGCCAGGCCCATCTCCACACAATGGCGGGCATGGGCGCGCTGCGGCTCAGGGACCCCTGACACGCAGTAGTAACAGTCTCCCAGGATCTTTATCCGCAGGCAGTGGTGCTCCTGGCAAGACAGGGATTCTATCACACAAAATGGAGGAGAACGTGTTCTCAGAAGCAGGGACAGAAAATTCTCACTTCTGCTAGCCGGTCAAAGCGTCCAAAGAGCTCGTTGAGGGTTCGGACCAGATCCTGCGCTGACAAGTTCATGGACAACAGAGTGAAGCCTTTAATGTCTGCAAACAGGATGCTGCAAAGGCGAGATGAGTGAGAAAAACAGGCTACCAAACTTGGACTGCTAATGTACAGTATGTGCACATACCTGACATCTTTATACTGGTGGATGTAGATCTTGTGGAACTCTTGAGGGCTGAGTTCATCTTCTAAACAGCTCATGTCGGCAATCATCTCCAAGGCAACAAAGCGAGGCAAGATGGAGAGCACCAGACGCTCCTGTTGGGCCAAATTTGTTTGAATAAATGACATGAATGACGTCTGGATCAGCAGGAGCTGCAGGGGTACCTGTCTCTGGTTCTCCTGCTCTAGTTTGAGGCGACCCTCAATGCAACGCCGCGTCTCCAGGAAAACCTGCCTCTGCGAGTGGTCGGTCAGGTAGTGGATGAACAAGCCTGCTGTGTTCATGCCCAGGTACAGCAGGCCTTTGGCAAAAACCTGCATCCGAGAAAGCCAGGCTTGTTGCTGACTTTTGCGGTTTCAATGAATGTTTAGGAGACATCATACTACAGAGATTTGTCAGGCTGTTCTCTCACCTTTCTCAAAAGCACTGCATCATCATAGCTGCGTATAAGCTCCACCACAAGGTGCAGCAATGAGGTTAGGGATCCGGCACACATGGCCCAGAGCAGAGGCAATGGCAGCAGCGTGTAGGTGGCAAATAACGTGAACAAAACATACCAAGCAGGATCCTTCTCCAGTCCATACACCAGTCCGCCCAGCACCTGTATGGTTTGTGACAGCCAGCTAGCAAGGCCGGCGTAGTGAAGCCACTGCGGTGACATGGAGTCTTTGCAGGTCAGCACCAGGACGCACAGCGCTGCAGATAACATCATGAACACACACGTCAGGCAGCCACGCACAGTGTCTGTGATGGCCTCGGGCACCAGGGCCAGGTACAGAATCAACACGTGCAACTTGGCCACTGCGTCAATCACGTTGGTGATGGCTAGAGAGTTGCGCCTCTGGTGCGAGTAATGCTGCTGGTAGAGTTTCTCAAGGTCACGTGACTTGAAAGTGTGCCTCAGGCAGGGCAGGTAGATCCCACAGACTGTGTGGCCCCAGTTCACGAAGAAGTCGGCGTCACTGGCGTAATCATTGAAGGATCCTCTTATGCTCCTGTGGGTGGAGATGGAACCGCGACCCTGAGTGGGGTGCACTCGGAAACACGAGGAACGGCGTTTTGTGGTCCCGCGTGTCGCCTTGTTGCGGATTTGTCTGTTGATATCCTCAATGTAGGTGTCTGTCACAATGATTTTATGCGCAGGCTCCACGCCAACCTGCCACACAGAAGAAAATTAGATCTATCGCTACTGTTCTTTAGCTCTAAAGTTCCACCTTCCATGGAAGTTTGCAAAATATCAACAGCCCCATCATATCAACATGTGTGTTTAAACCTTTGAGAGACTAATGCGTTTAGGTCAAATTGGATTATGGGGTGGGGGGCTGGTCTGTGGAGTGGACATATGCTTTTGTTTTCTGTCAGCGGTGTGATGGTGGGTCACCTGGGCGCTCAGCTCCTGCTGGATAATAATGTGTTTCACAGCGTTCTGCCACAGCATCTTCTTCCTCCGCAGCCCAGGGGACAGGGTCGCCGCCAGGCAGGGGGGCTCGTGCAGCTCCATCGGAGAGACCTGCGTCGTCTCAGCAAAGGTCACCATGACGACTTTGGCTGACCTCATTCGTTTGTCTCAGATCAGGGGGAGGTAGCTGTCAGGAGAGAATGTGGGAGGCAAACATGTCATCCACGGCTCTGAAGGAGCTTTATCAGAAATAACCCTATGTCATAGAGGTTAACTCAAGTTAGAAATTATAAAACAAAGACTTCAGGACCAATGATACAGAGATAGTCGACAATATATCATTCTCAGCAAGAATTAAAAGTCTTGATGGCTCCCATTAGACATGGAACCATTTCAGCAGCATGTGTGCACTAAAACCCAACGCATGCTATAAATTGAACTCAATTAAAGTCATTTTTACTTCAACCTGACAGGTTGTGCCATCACAAATAATTTTCTGGAGCTAAATAAAAGAACACACAGCCGCCAAGGCGCACGTGTTCATGTAGTGCGCCACAAGAAAGATAGCTTTTAAGCAAATGACCTGGTGGCCAGATTTAGAACTGAGCTGGTTAATGCCATGAGTTAAACTGCTGCAGCTTGAGGACAATGTTCTGCCACTCTCGTCAGCCAAAGTGTCACATGGAGCCAACGATCTGCATTAGTGTTTAAAAGAAATGTTAGCCTGGATGGATGCTTTCACACATCAAAAATACAATAGCAAGAACATTTGATTTGGCTATGAACAATCAAGAGTGCAACACTTAACAATGACAATGTTATATCCATTTTTGTTAGTTTTGATGAATGGATCAGTTGGATTAGTTGTACAGTGCCTGTCAGAAATGGTGCATATGACTTGATTTGACTAAACTGCTCCAAAACTGACCTGTAACGCTCCACATATTGTACTTCCAACCTTCATGTTCCATATTCGTCATTCATATCCAGCCAGCCATAATCCCAGTTTCCCACCTCACGACAGTCACATGCAGACGTGATAATTAAGGCAGGATCCATCCAAGAAAGAGAAAGCTTTGTGGAGATCCAGTGGAGCCATTCTGGCAGGACTGCAGGTCGTCATCGCGACTGTTTTGAAGTCACCGTCGACCATGACGCGAAGTTGCAGTAGTGCAAAGAGGATTACTTAAGCAGCTGCCCTCACTGGCTGGTGCGCCTCATCTCATTTTTACCAAACCACCACCAAGGGTTAAATTAACTCTTTACAACTTACATTACTAATTCCACTCTTGCCTGCATGAGTGAGCACCGGTTGGCCCTTATCCGATGTGACAAATAGCATCAGGTACTTTATGTGTCCCAAAGGTGATTGTGTCACATTTCTTTTTTTTCTGAGAACACCAACTGTTGCCCTCAGGTAGGTGTGACAGAACTCAGGTGTGTGAAAGCTTGAACTGTTCCCTGGCCTCATTTCCTCTGTTGGGGTGACAACAAGATACACGCCCGATGTCTGTAAACTTGTTAAAGCTTCTGAACCAGGCAGTACCGACGGCACCCGAGACTGATTTGAGTCCCCATCTGTCCTGCCATGACTGTGCAGCTCAGCCCACTCTTGCTGATTACTGTAGGTCTATAAATACTCTCTGCAGGTCAAAGCAATTAGCTCTACTCTACTGTAACCGCCTCCCCGCTGGGCAGGTCTCTGATGAGTGCCACACATCCAAAGCTGCACTTTTGAAACTGCTTGTTAGAAAGTTTTGCTAGATGAAGCACTAGCTCTCTTTCTGCTGTGAAACTTTTGTTCTTTATTGGTAAAGCAAAAGCATGAAAATGACTCTGAAGTATGGAATTCCAGTGTGGTCGGTCTGTCTCCAGGGTCTGTGAACTTGCAGCTCCCTGCAGGAGGAGTCGGGATGAATTAGCACTTAAAGGTCAAAACCCCGGAAGCTCATTAGAATTAAGCCCAACTGCTTTGGCTGTCGACTATAATCAGCTGATCCTCCTGCAGGTGGTGGCCTGTGTTCTTGCCAAGTGCTTATGGTGGACGCAAATAGTGGTTGGTGCTTGTGGCGTATGTGACTAATGCAGGCATGTTGCACAGGACTCCAACAGATGTTGCAATTTTGTTTGAGTTTCTCAAGGTAACACAACAATCAAACAGAGATTTCAAAGCAACTCTTTATTTTTGCAAGAGTGAAACAGTGTTTGTAATGCCAACCCTAACCTTAAACCAGGGACAGGTATGACAGGATTTTGAGACAGTGAGGGATGAGAACGTGACACCACGAGTGACTATTTTTAGAGAAGTCCCACAGAAAATGTGGGATATAAAAGTTATCTAGTTTGGTACTGCAAATATATGACTGTTTATAGTCAGTACCCAGTTTCAGGCTCAATAGATAATAAATACATCACACTCTGAAACCTTAATTAATGAGGTCGTAGTTGATGACAATTATCCGCAAGTTTACTGGGGGAAAAAAAAAACAACAACTTTGTTTTCTCTACCTTGTTACTGCAGCTAGGTCCCCAAAAGCTCTTTCAAAGTTAGGTTGCCAGGGTGACAGACGAGGGATGGCTGAAACACACTCAGTGCTGCCACCAAGTGGCAGAATATGGAATAGTGGGAAAAGCAGAGCGGTCCCATTAAGAAATAATATAGACAATGAGATTGATAACGAGTTTTACTAAAGTTTGCGTGTGAAGCATGCCTGTTGAGGTTTCTAAATTGTTGTACAGTTTTAGATGAGAAACACCAAATAGAAAAAAATAATTACTGGTTTTGAGCCTGTATAATTTTTTTTAATTATAAAATTAATGACTTTATCCAAAAAACATAAACAAGCTACTTTATATATATGATGCAAACCCAAATCATATTATACAAAGTATTTAAATGTCTAAGCGTTACTGTGTTTTAATAATTCTAGCCTCACTTAATATATCACTTATCTTAAATATTTTATTTGGGTATAGCATAATGTCGATTTATGTTATTTAGTCAAATTGTGACTAAATTTGTCGATGAGTTTTAATTTATTTTCATTTTTTTCCGAATTAACTGAATGTGTTCATACAACACTGATGCTAACTTCAGTGTACAAATTGTAGTTAGCCTGTTACAGCTGTCAAACAGCAGCTCTAACACAGCTGAAATTTGATCATTTATAGCCACTGTTAAACTTTCATCAAGGCAGTCGAGTCTGGGTGTCCATACGCTACACATCCTGATCGTGTTTGCCTCATGGTAAGTCATTTTTACGCTAAATAAAGTAGATAAGTTTAAAAAGAAATTAAGCTAATAGTAAGTTAGCATCCTTAGCTACTAGGTAGACGACGTTAACACATACTGCTTGTGGGTGGTAGCTTTTTGGCATTATCCTTGTCTGAATTACTCACCTTAGGTTTAGCTCTAGACTTGAATGCAGTCAGTGGACATTGCTGAAGCCCATTTAAAAGAAGATGGATAAGTATAAAGTGACAGTTAAAACGTGTTACGAGAGTTACTAAATTAGTATATTGGCAAATGTGATAATTAGAAATTAAACGTGGGACGTAGCCCGCTATTGTTTTATATGAACATAATACAGTTCTCGGTGGTTAGTTCAGGTTAACATGGATATTTTGTGTTAATAAGATTTAAAATGCCTTGGGTATCAACAGAGTCTAGTAGCAGCTGGGCTAAGGTTTGCGTGCAAATTTCACAGGCCAAAGACAATCCGGGGATTTTCCTGATTACCAAAGCGCCGGTCGAGTCTCGTTGCGGGATCGAAGAGGGAGATCTCTCCCCGTTGCTGCTTCAGCTTGTTTAGGAGACCAGCGACACCCTGTGACAAACACCAGTATGGCAGGTGAGCAACGTTAAACTGTTAGGCACCCATTTTCCTTTAATAACAAATATTTCCCTCCGCCAAGGGGGATGTTATAGCCGGCGTTTTTTGTCCGTAACGTCGTCTGTCTGACTCTTCGCATAATAACTTAAAAAAGCTATAGACGGATTTTAATGACATTTTCAGGAAATGTTGACAATGTACCAAGGAACAGATTATTACATTTCAGTGATGTTCTGGGATTCAGAGGGACTTTGACCTTTGATCATCCAAAGATCAAAGGCCAATATCCAGAAATGAGCGACTTGGTGCTCTGAGTGCTTTTCTAATTTTTGTCTTAAAAAAGTAAAAACTTCAGTATTGATCCTATATGTCACATTAAACAGAAGCTTTTCATCCAGTTTCTTGCCCTATGAATTTTTAACAAACACAGCGTGTTTAGCTGAAGTTTCAGAGAACTTACTCACCCTCCAATTTGCATGCATCGGCATCTGCTGATTGCCTCATTCCTTGAACCTTGAGCCCACGGATTTGTGTCCCTCTCTCCCTGCCTGTCTCTCCACCTCCTGTTTTTTTTCTGTTTCCCTGCCTCTCTTGTCCAGAGAGAAACTTTGGGTGGATAGCAAGGTCCATTGTGCCAGTGAGATGTTTATTAATGAGAGAGGCACACACGGAGTAGAGGAGCTATTTGAAATGACTAACTGTTAATCTCTTCCTTAATACGCCAGCCTGTATGTAAGGCTGTGAGCATAAATTTCTCAGAAGGCTCAGGAGATGGACGTATGAATTGAGGTTTCACAGGGAATCCTTTCGATTTTGTAGGTTGAAGTGTGAAACTTTGTAGCAGAGCTGGACTATTGGCTGAATAGAAGTTTGTGTCTTGGCTTTTTGTGTTTCTAGTTGCAGTTGCTCTGTGTTGTGGATGCTTGTTTGAGATATTTGGGTTTTAGTTTGAATCCTTTATCACAAGTGTCGGCACCTTTTAAAAAGTTTCTTGCAGTAGAAAAAGTAAGTAGACTTTTAGAAGTATTTCATTTGCAAGTTTATTTGTGTGTTTGAGTGTGGTGCATAGCTGTGTGTGTGTGTGCCGTTGTGCTTTTGTTTGCCTGCAATGCCTCTGCCTGTACCCGATGTGCCAGCCTCTCAGAGGCTGGCACTGGACTGTCGTACCCTTCTGGACCATCGCGTTGGCAAGGGTAAGTGACAATTACTCCTCTGTCTCCACTCCTCGCTCTCCTGAGAGGAAAAAGAGACGCAAATGCACCATAACTAAAACTGAAAGATGATACTCCTCAATATTTTTATCAGCTTGACAAGAAAACAGCACCTTGTTGCTTTAGATTTTACATGCTTTAATTTTAAATAGTACAGTTTGCTTTTGCACAGTTCAATCTTCATAGAAAAAAAATTAAGTAATGTCTTCAAGTCTAGATGAGGCTTTATTTATTTATTTATTTAATTTAAAAAAAATTTTTTTACCCCTTTTTTCCCCCAGGATTGTCTCGCTGATATTGCAATACAGGTTCAGGTATAACACATGTTAGCAATCTATGCCACGGTGCATTAGGGTTCTTCATTCATTGATGCGGTTCTACTTCATTACTAATTTCTCCCTTTTCAATCAATAAGAGCAGTGCACTTTTGGTAATTGCAAACCCTGGAATCATAATGATTCTCAGTCCTCTCCCTTCACTCTATTTTTCAAAAATCTCTTTTTAATCGATAATCATCTTTAGATCCTTTTGTGTCATTATTGAAAAGCTGACCAGAAGGATTGGGCAGGCAGACTGAATATTTGACTCGGAGCATCATATAAGCACACACTGTCTGCAGCATCAATAGGACCAGGCTTTTAGCGCCAATGAAAGCAAATTAAAATGAATGAATATCCTATCTTCCCCTACATTTGTGGCTGGTGTGTGCTAAATTAGATAAAGGCTAAATTGATTTAAAGATGGTTAAGAGCTCTACAACAGCAAGGGCTCACAGCTAAATTGTACAGTAGTAGTCTGCATTTATGCAGTCAAATTAATATGTAAATAAAAAAAATCATTGATTGCAAGATAAGGTGCTAGTTTGTTCCAACAGCCAGTTTTGATTCATTTTCAACCCTGTGGAAAAAAAGAGAAAATGTCTCAGGTGAAAAAATTGCAGGAAGTATTATAGAAATTGCTGTAAGCACAGAAGGAAATAATGTGAAGTGAAGCAGGAAGCACAGGAAGATTGAGAGGAGGAAAAGAGTGGGCGGAGAGAGTTGGGAAAGATTGTGTGGGTGGGAGATTTCCTCCCTTTTATCCTTGCAGCATGCATTTCTCTCTCAGTCTCCTGCCTTTCTCTTCATTTTTCTGCAACTGAGAAGGTGCTGATCATGAGGTGTAGTTCTCACCTCCGCCATTAGGCGGAGTGTTGTCACAGAACCCACACAGGAATATCCAAGGTCATCACAACACTCTCCTCCCTCTCACCGTTGTCAGACCCATTTGCTGCATTTGCGTGCTTGAACATTTCTGCATGGCAGAGCGAAGTGTGTGTAATTTACCACGTCAAACCCAGCTCAGCACCAATCACAACGCAGCATTTGGCTCCGAGCACATGTGCAGGCATTCATCTCTGCACGCACGCGCTCCTGTTGGCACAGCGGTGTGTCTCCAAGTACGACTGAAGCTGCATCGTGGAAACACAAGGTTTTGCAGCGAGGCACACCAGCATCATGATGTACGGTAAGAGCGCTCTTCTGCCCCGTACACTGCAAGTGTGTTCTGCGTAAAGTCGTGAGATATGTCAAGCATCCCGCGTTCAGCCTGTTCTGCTACATTCTGCTGCACATTTGCTCTAAGCTGTCTCCACACAGTCTGCAGCTGTCACGAGTCTCGTGTCTGCTTCTAATAAGTTGGCACTTTTGAATTTCAACCCTGGGTAAAGCTTCGGAGAGACGCTGCTTTGAAGATGTTTATTTTTGGTAATAGATTCAACTTCTTTAACCGTTTTACAACCTGTTTACTGGTGTAACTGTGATGGTAACCGTGACCTTTCAGATTTCCTTTATGTATTCAGTTTACTCTTCTTATTTTTTGTGATATCAGTGAAGCTCAGTGTGCCATGTTTCCTTTGATATTCTTTTTTTTCCATCTTAAACACCTTAGGAAGCACATGAGAGATTTACATGAGAAAATGCCCTTGTCTTGCTGTTTGCGGTAGCTCTGATCATTGATGATGATTTATGGTTCATTGATTTTTTTTTCCAGTGTATGTTGCTGTAGTGCTGTGAGTTTGGAGACAATTGGTTGGAGAAAACACATTAGATTGGTGGCTAATGGATTACAAACCCACACACGTCACATGCTGCTTGTAGTGTGTCAGGTTGGTCTTACACCACAAGGATTTGGAAGCAGCTGGGTCTGTTTGTCTTTATGCTGGGTGCATTCTAGCAGCAGTCTTTATTACCACCCACAATGGATCAGAAACACTTTCGCCTCGGCCCACCATGCCTGGATTGATGACTGGATTGTTGATGTCATTATGGTACATGAGAAGCGATTCATGCTGCGCTTATGGTATTAACGCACTGACCTTTTTGTCATGTTTTCCACAGCACAGTGACAGTTAATCACATATCTCTCTTCTCACCATATTGAGTGACCACCAGTGCTCATTTTATTTTGTCTCCTAAATCAGCAGTGTTAACACGCTTTGTTTTCTCCACATGTTCAAATGTATTCAAATTATTGTGTGAGTCAACCGTTGAAACATGTCCGCCTGTATTTGCTGATATAAAAATAGCGGGTCTTAGTCCATGTCTTCCCCCTCCTACCTTATGTAAGAATATCCCTAAAGGGCAGCGTGCTTTGGAACCATTATTTTACGTGTCGAGAATCTCTGTGTGGTGTGGAGGCGGCTGCAGACTGCTGCGTGTTAGCACCGTGTATGTTAGTGTGACCTGTTAAACCAGCACTGGCATGACCCCAGGTGAAGGTTAGGTCTGTTGATCAAGGGATTTTGCTGCTCATACAAACAGATATACAAACAGTGCGAAGTTGTCTTCAGGCATGTAGCAGTGCAGCCAAAGTATCATTCTGTGCTTTTGTCCTTTCAACATTGTTTTGTCATATTTTTACATCAGTCTTTCTGGCCCAAACATTGAATTATTAATCTGACATCCTGGTGAATTAAGAGAGTAATCTCTTAATGTACCAGTTCATTGTTACATTGACAAAAATAGCATAGGCCTCTGCTTTACTGTCAAAAGGGCGGAAAACACCTTTATTTGTGTACAAGCATGTAAATAAGGGCAAGAATTTCCCCAAATTAGAACAATCAGTCATTAATTTGTTGTTTTTGCTCTCAGCAGTGCATTTCCATGCGTGTTAAGATCGACAGAGAGTGGGTGGCTGTCGTGAGACCCCGATGTGTGCTTAACACCACTCCTTATCCAAATACTTTTCCACCCACCTTGTCACACTCGCAGCTTTTTTTTATACTACAAACCAGAAACATCAGAAATGAAATAAAGGTAGTTTTTCATAAACTCGACACAGTGGACAGATGTCTGGACTGCTCGGAAAGAATAGAATAATTATGTTAGCTTTATGAACCATTCAGTGCAGCATGGTCTGCCTTCCTTATCACGTGTTCCGCGTTACCTTTGGGACCTGCCGCATTTTCATCAATTCATTTGCAAGTCTTCCTCGTATGCCTGTACAGACGGGCTGGGGGGGTTGGGTCTGTGCGGGAGGAAGGGACAGAGAGATGGGGGACACAGGCCTCATCCGTGTTTTAGGTGATAGAGGAGAGTGTAGCAGCTCTATGAATAGAAGCGCTGCTAAGATAAGCCTGAGCTCATGCTTGTGAACTTGAGCAGAACTTTCAAAATGTCCTTTAAGCGGCGTAGCAAAAAAAAAAAAAACCCATGCCACGTTGTTACCCAGTTAAAAGGCGTTTCAAGGACATCCTCCCCATAGGTAGCTCCCGATGGGTGTAAATGCTGATTAACCAAGAATGTGTGCAATGTCTGCTTGGTTTCTAATCTTTTATAACACAGAGTATCTTATCTCACTCAAGGGAAAGGTACATTTTTGAGGAGGTCATCTTTCAGTGCCATGTCATCTAGATAAAAAGGGTGTTATTCTCAGGTTAAAAATGGAATATCTTTTGGTTATAGAGGAAAAATGGGAAAATGACTTTGGCAGGGAGAGAGAAAAAAAAAGAGAAAAATATGCTTCTTAGTAATAACTTTTATTTAATATTAAGGTTTTTATACCAGCTTTAAATGCCAAATATTAAGTCCTTGATTGACATCAACATAGCTGTTGTAACTGTCACTATAGAGAGTTAAATTTAGTGTTTTTGTGGGTTCTCACCCATTTTCACTTGGCATGTCCCATGGTGTCTGTATGACTCACCACTGCTGAACCCTCTCAGCCAATCAGGCGCAATCTCTTTTCTGCCTTTACTTGTAATCAAAATCAGGACAAAAACACTGTCGGTTGTGTTTAATTTGTCTTCTAAGGCTATCTTGAGTTCAGCTGTAGGCCTGGCATTCAGATGTGTTATCCTCAGAGAATATTTGACTAAAATAAAGTGATGTGTAAACACACTTGAAGTGCACTCAAAGAAGAAATGTGAATCTGCCAGAGCTCTTCTGAAGATGGTTGCTTCAAATATGAGCGCAAATGCATCTGTAAGAAGCCCAGATGTGAGGTAATGGCAACAGAGGGGTACAGATGAAGGTTCTGGTTATCAGAAGACATCCATATTCTCATGTTTTTACTCTTTAACCTGGTGTCACTGACCTTGCCACTAACTCTACGATGTCCATGAATTTCTGTTAATCTATTATGCTTTCTAATCCTTTATTCTTTTGCTTTGTCTTCTTCAGGGGTTTGTGGTTGTTGCGGGGCACTGAGGCCCAGGTACAAGAGACTGGTTGACAACATCTTCCCAGAGGATCCAGAGGTGGGTCCAGAGAGCTCCAGCCATCTATTGTTTTTAAAAGTGATGCTCTTTGAGCATATCTATCTGCATATAGAAGTTTACTGAAGCGTTCTAATAAACTAGCTAATATTTTGACAAAGTAATTATTGTATAAGCAGAAAAGTAAAAATCTGTATTGCTTTAAAAACAAACCATCTTTCCTTTAGGAATGCACCAAATATTGTGGTATTAAATCAGAGCCAGACTTTGCTGTTGTTCATTCATAAAATGAATTTGAAAAAGTTCCTGTTTGTTACTGAAATAGTCCCAATTGTCTGTCAGGTCTGTGGCCAGCCCGGTAACACACAGGATGTACTAGCAAACAGAGACCTGATTTCCCCGGTGCTTTGTTTCCAAGCCACTGTGTCTCTAATATATACACTCACCCAAACTGTTATCCACTACTATGTCTGCTATATACATGCCAGGGTATAGCAACAGCACTGTCTGCCCTCTGGCTTTCATCATTCCTTCTATAGGAAGGCCATCTTTATGATTGTTTTGTCCTCTTCAGGACTGCATAGTTTGCCTTCTCTTGTTTTTGCTCCATTTAGGTTAAAGGTGAAAGGAAAATAAGGAATTGAAGCCTGTTACACTATTAAGAAGCAGAAGAGGACACCAAGAGCCCAAACATTTCTTTTGTCTGTCACATATTTACCGTTCTTTCTCTCTGACCTCTCTGAAGGATGGGCTTGTCAAGGCCAACATGGAAAAGCTGACATTCTATGCCCTGTCAGCTCCGGAGAAACTCGACCGTATCGGAGCCTACCTGTCTGAGAGATTGTCAAGGGATGTGGCTCGACACAGATACGGGTAAACATTTCCAATCAAGAAAAGAAAGGAATTATTTTTTCCACATGCCACTGCCTTGATAGGTTTTGTTGTTAGTTTTTTGGATTTTGTTCATTCTCTCTCCACTGCCTCAACGTTTTTGTTGAGGCAGTAAAGGGATTTTTCCGACTCATTATTTCTGAATTTTTGACTGTGACAATTCTCACTGTCCAGCTGAAATCTGTACCAACACCCACACATTGGCTGGCAAAGCTTATCCAGGTCTATATGTGGTCTGGTTAATTTCCTGTTTAGGTATGTGTGCATAGCCATGGAAGCTCTGGACCAGCTGCTGATGGCCTGCCACTGTCAGAGCATCAACCTGTTTGTGGAAAGTTTTCTTGAAATGGTGCGCAAGCTGCTGAAGTCTGACAAACCCAGCCTGCAGATCCTTGGAACCAACTCCGTGAGTAGAACACAGGCCAGGATTTGGCCTCAAAATACACATTTTGAACCCTTTTTAAATTAATGCCAGTCTTCAAAGATCAGGACTCAAATTAAATAAACATAAAATTTTCCCAAGCTGCTTTTCAGGGTGAAGATGGACAAACACGCATGTCTGAAACCAAACCTTTCTGTCACATCCATCTCAGGGATTTAAATGAATTATATAATCTGAACTAGACATGACTCATTAGCTTTCCTGATTGGATGGCCCAAAGAGAAGGATGTGAACAACTTAGAATGTGTGTGCCATGTGTGAGTGTGCTTGGAGTGCTAAACAGAAGGACTGTGAGGGATGAGTGATGTGGGAAGCAGCTATTGGTGCTTTCATCCAGGTCAGTGGAGGACAGACAATATAAAGGAAATGAGATTAGCTGCTGACCGCACGGGCAAAGCTCTGCCGCAGTAGCCCTCTACACAGATTGATAACACACAGAGCTACTTTTTATTTATGTCTGTGCTATGAGTCTTCCTCAGAGATATGCTAATTGGGCCTGTGTGTAGATCTTAATCACCATCAGTGGTTAAGGTCTACCGGTACTCTCATCTTAAACTTTGGATTCAGGTGTTCTGTTGTTAACAGTGTTCCTGTCATGTCATTCTTGGTGTCAGCTGCGTGGCTCTTATGAATGCAGTGTCATAGAGAGGTGAAAGGACTGGATTAGAGAGTTTATCTCCCCAGGATTTCTGCCTGTCCTGGTTTTCTTTCTCTGTGATTCACTGACCTAAAACCCTGGAGCCCAGATCAAACACCTGTCAGCTCTCAAACACATTAGTGCAAGAGATACTGCTGCTGCTGACACGGTATCTTTGATAGGACTGGCTTTATGTTGCATAACTTTCTCCTGATGAAGCCTGCAGCTACAAAAAAAAGTTAATACTTGAATTAACTTTTTTCAGACAAAAGTTGATTAACAGAGGGATTAATTCAGTCATAATTTAAATAAACTTTATCTAACTTGCATCAAAGTCAAGAAATTTCTGTAATTTAACAGTGACCTTTGCTAAATGTTTCAGGTAGCCTTGTTTATTCCAGATCTAATTAAATCATGTGTAATTTATTGATTGGAGAATGTTGCAAAGCTAAATGTCAGCTTGTTAAAAGGTGACATTTTCTGGCCCAGCAGGAGAACTCTTAATGAGATGTTACGATGCTGTGATTTGACTTTAAAAGGTAGTCACCACAGCGATTCGTACTTTTATTTTAACTGAAATGCAGCTAAACTCTTTATATGCACTTCTTCCTCTAACCACAGTTTGTGAAGTTTGCCAATATTGAAGAGGACACGCCATCGTACCACCGTAGTTATGACGACTTTGTGTCCCACTTCAGTGAGATGTGCCACTCCAGCTATGAGGACCCTGACATTCGCACCAAGTGAGTGGAGTAAAATTTTAAAGTTATTTTCGTAATCTTCTGAAAATAGACTGCGACATCTTGGAACAACTAAAAATAGTTTCACAGAAGTAAGGCCACCACACACAGAGGGGCAGACTGAGAAAAGTGTTATAAATATAGTCATGTATCTGTTCCTTTCATCAGCTGTCCATGTTTTATCTGAAGGATCCGTATGGCTGGCATCAAGGGCCTGCAGGGTGTGGTGAGGAAGACTGTCAATGATGAGCTGCAGGCCAACATCTGGGACCCTCAGCACATGGACAAGATAGTTCCATCTCTGCTTTTCAACCTGCAGAGTGGAGAACGCACAGAAAGGTGAGTACAGAAGTACAGAAGCACTCTTGTCCATCTGTAGTCACTAGTTATGTTGAAGAAGCTTAAACAATCTCCTTTCAAAGCAGGTTTTAGCGTTCCTGTTAGGCTTTATATCCTGTGTCCAGTGTAAGAGAGGAAGCTGGAGTGTTTAAAACACTGTCTTCACCCCACAGACCAGACGTACTGTCCCGTCACCTGGACGGTAAATTTGATAACATGATGTTGACCTGTTGTGTCCTGGGCACATAGCCCAGGTCCCTTGTGTTGTAGCACACTGGTGCTGGTTGTCATATGGTGGGACATGTTTGTCCTGGCTGTGTAGTCCCCTATTATCATGTCGCTCTTCATCAATGTCACCACAGCTCAGCTCCCAACACGCTAGCTTGTTAGTTAGTCTCAACGGCAACATCCAAGGGCAAACACAGTAGGAGACTGGAAAAAAATCTTTGACGTCATTGTTCACAGGAGGGTGGTGCAGGGGGAGGGTGGGAACACATGAGCACACTGAGTCGATAACAGGTCACAGAAAACGGTGATGGAAGTGGTGAGTGTAATAAGCTTCAGTCAACAGAGATTTCGCTCATCTTCTCTTCCTGTGTTTGTTCGGTCTATGAGGCCTACATCTGACTTTCATTCTCCAGTTCTCCACACTCTGAATTGAACAGAGCCCATTTTTAAATCCACAGGAGTCAGTTTAGAGTCGAATTAAACTGACAGATGGTGCATTTCTCTCCCCATTAATCCCCCGACCACATGCAAAAGTTTATTTAAAGATTAACACATGCCAAAAGCAAAGTCCTCCACCGGTTTAAGTTTCTGAAGTGATGAAATCATTTTGATCAATTAGTCATATATAGTTTGGTGTCAAGGTGTCTAAAGTTAGTTATCTTTAGCTGTCAAATGATAGATATGATCCTCTCTGGAGTGAATTAAGCTTGCTGTTTTTACTTTAAAAAACAGTAAAGTCAGAGAGGCCTCTAGAGGCAGGATGAAAGACTCCAGCAGTTAAAAAATTGTCTTTGATCTATGGCATGATTTGTAATGAGCAGGGTCTCACACTTGGCAAACAAACACAGATGTCAGCAGGGGCAGTTGTGATGTGTCTGGAGTCATAGTGGAAATGTGTAATACGTAATTGCACTGATTTCAATCTGTTCTTCTGTCTTTAACTGCGCACTCCCAACACCCCCCCCC
>BJFM01000097.1:311474-337417 GCA_016586285.1 Arothron firmamentum
GTGTATGTGTGTGTGTGTGTGTGTGTGTGCGCTATTTGTTCTGTTTAATGTTGTGGGCAACTAAGGACCAATTGCTGACTGTCAGATAGACGCCATCTGCCAGTCAGCAATTGGTCTCATCCACGCTTGCTGTGTGTGTTGGGTGTGTTCTCCAGAAGCCAGGCCTATGTGCTCTGGTTAAGGGACGGTACTGGGGGGTGAGGGGTGTTAGGGGGTTGAAGGGGTTATGATGGGGCCTAAGGGGCAATTAAGGGGAACAATGGTTGCCTTTTTCCCTCAATCTTTGTCGTAGTTCGCCGATAATCCGCGTACATGGTATGACCCCCTCGCGCTCCGTTCTTAACAGGCGCCGATCGTCACCAACCTTTTCCTGAATCGAATAATCTTTCTGTTGGCCCCCTCGCTCACTTTTCTCTCTTCCTCTTTTTTAGTTCAGTCAGGAATGTTGGCACGGCTGTCCAGTGTAGGAGGCGGACCACACATTCCTCCCTGCAGAAGTACTATTGGGGGAGGAGGGAGGAATAAAGGGGATGGGGGATGTCTGGTTACACAAAACACACACATACACACGCGCACACCCACACCTCACACACTCCCCCAAGAATCCTCTCAGAAGCCAGCTGCAGCCCTGTCAGTAGAGTTAGTCATAATACAGCACATTGTGAGCTCAAGGTTGCTCACAAAATGCTGAAAAATACTAAATCTAATATTTTTTAAATTAAGTTTTTTTTTTTTTAAATTAAGACATTTTAGTGCTTTCCCTTTGAACTGTGTCCATCAACTTAAAGAAAAGATCATTTATTACCTAAAGGATAAATAAGTTCAGAAAAGAAAAGAGAAAGTAAATAAACAAACCTGGGTTGATAAATGGCAGAAAAAAGATGGATAAAAAGAATAAGTCAAATATTTGGCTGCATCTTTGAACTTTATTTAAGCTCATTTGGCTGGAGCGTATACATGTTTCTGTGTCTGCAGTGAAAAATATGTTTGTGCTTGTGTGTGCAGTGGGAGTGGATTTGGGTTTGCGGCCATTGCTGTTGTGATTTATTGTTTCACAAAAACCTGTGCTGTTGGTTTTAAATTTGGAGTTGTTCCCTTAAATCAACGTATTTTAGACACAAACTGATGGGATAAAAATGCCTTTTCTTCACACTTTGGCAAGAAATGGAACAAAGAATCATGGGAGGTTTTTTCAGATGAGTCGGCTTGATTTTGTCTCGGTAGAAGAGAATTATTGTGAATGTAATGTGAGGGTTCTGATGTAGTCGTGTCTTTGAAGCTCAGTATGTGTCTGATGTGTAACCTAATGCCTGATCTCCTGCCCTTCCCACTTATCCATTTATCTCTTCCTCTTTCCCTCACTTCCAAACTCCAGGCAGCTGGGAAAATTTCCCGAAGTGTGTGTGTGTGTGTGTGTGTGTGTGTGTGTGCACATGCGTGTGTGCCTTGTCTACATATTTTTGACAATAATCCAAACACGAAGCCAGTAAATCACATAAATTGGAGCCATTGTAAACACTTTCTGCAGAAAATATTTGAAACCACCATCCAGAATTAAATGATGCCCTAAGGAGCAGGACAGACATCAGAGCCGACACAGGATGCTGTGCTGACCTCTGTCATGCCAGACAGTACTCCGTCTGTGTATGAGGCTGCTATGAGGCTGCATTCACACATTCTTCCTTTAAAGAAAGAGATTACTGGGCTTGAATAGGCAACATCTATACGTTTCATCTGGCGTCTGCAGCAGGTGTTTTTGTTATATAGGTTCTGCTTGGTTAAAGCTGACATTGAGCAATGCTGCTACAGGCACAAACCACAGAGGAAGGCCTCATGTTAAAAAAATCTTTGCTCAGAAATGCCTCCTCACCTCTCTCTCTCTCTCTCTCTCTCTCTCTCTCTCTCTCTCTCTCTCTCTCTCTCTCTCTCTCTCTCTCTCTCTCTCTCTCTCTCTCTCTCTCTCTCTCTCTGCAGTTTTCTGTGTGGTTTCTCTCTAATTTGCATGAAAGAGAAACAAAGAGGCTCAGAGAGAGAAAGTAAGGAACCTAAACAGAGAACTGTTGACCAGAGGAAGGCCAGCTGGCAACAACTGCCCTGAAATCTTAGCTTTTTCCAAGTAGTTATCACTCCTCTTACACACACACACACACACACACACACACACACACACACAGACGCACACGCACGCACTTGCTGATTCACCTCCTCCCCTCCCACACAGGCCGTCTGGACCTATCTGGGGTTGAGGGTCAGAGTGGCGCGGAGGTGTGGGGGGGGAGGTGGACGAGGCATATGTACACACACTTTCATGCATGCATGCACATATGCTCGCAGGCTTGTTGTCCAGGCCACTTGGACATCTGGCAGCATGTCTTTAGCGGGGCTCAAACATGCGTGGGCACATAAAGGGCTCTTTGTGTCTGTGTGGCTGCCTGGAGTGCCAGTAGAGCGCTCTGCCATGGAGGAAGTTCCGACTAACTCTTAGGCTTGAGGACTCTCCTTCATGTCTGGAGATGTATTTTTACCTATAATTATGACACTGTGATGTCATCCTGACACACGCACCAGGTATTGCAGCCTAAGTGGGGCTTTTATGAGCAGAAAGTGATGAGTAATAACCTGATTTACATGTTTCCCCAACTACCACTGATCGGGAATTTTGGATTTTTGTAGAAATGTCCTACTGTGCAGTGACTAATCTTTGACCTTGGTAATGAGAGCATTTTCAGGACAATCAAATGAGTAAATTCTAGAAGAATAAAACCCCTAATGTCATGTAAAAGTTCTTGATATTTCTCTGTATCAACAAGCAGACTTTACTGTCAGACTTTCACTGGTGCACAGTTATTTCAACAATTTACCATCCGCCTCGCCACCGCTGACCTCGCAGAAGTATAATAAACACCATCGCATTGTTGCCACTGAACCTCAGGATGAGAGCCAACCACTGCCGACCTCAACGTTCGCCCGGACCCCATGCTGAGAGAGCTGGGAAAACACGGAGAGTTTGTAAAAACAAAGTCTATGATCATTTGAAAGGCTTTGTGTCACATGAGACTCCTCCCACCCAGACCACACCCCCCCCTTCAATGTGGCCGCAGCACTTGGGTTTAGCTAATTAGAGGGTTGCCACGGGAACGGAATGGCAGCTTAGCGAACGGGTGTAATGACAGGGTAAAGGGAGGAGGGCGGGGTTAGATTATAGGTCCGAGACAGAGCTGAGAGGCGCTCAAAAAAGAAAAGATGGAGAAGAAGTGGGAGAGAGAATGCAAGGAGATATGAAGGGGAAAGATGCGGGGGCTAAAGGGGGGCAGGAAATTGTGAAACTGATCTTAATTAAGCAAGTCAGGGAATAAAAAGGGAAAATAAAAGTTAGGGACCGTGTAAAAGTTGCATGTTAATGTTAGTTAAATGACTAAGCACGTCCAGCTCTGTGGTCCCCACACGGGCCTTTGTGTACTCTGGCACAAACTGTCCATTCAGAGCTCGTCAGGGTTGCGCACGAGTGATCGTACGCGTCAGACAAGAAGGTGTTTCGATGCCCACGTCGGAAAGACTCGGCTTGCAGTCGCCATGGTTTCCCACAAGAAACAGTGTATGTGTATTTTTACGGAGCCAATCCCAGTCATCTCCACAGTTTTGCCTCCTGTATAGTCAGTTTTTAGAAAACAAAGGCTTTTCTGCATTATTATTCAACAATAACTACCATTCAATAAATAATGTATGTGCTCAGATTAGATAAATGTTTATAGATCAAATGGTTAAGTGCGGAAACTAATCAGCTTGAGAAATGAGATAGTCTTTTGTGTTAATATTGAAAAAACACTGGATTTCATTATTAGTGTTGTTATTCAGCGTGCTGCTGCTACTGTTGTGAGCGCTGTTGCATCATGGGTGGAGATGCAACCATCAGAACTAAAGTTCAAGGGTTCATTAGCTTGACATTAACTGTCACTGGCAGATTTTTGTATATACTTTTAGATTCACCCAGATCTTTGTCTTATAACACCTTATTAGACATAAGTCAGACTGACTTCACAGTTCACATTTCACAGCCCTGGAAACCCAGTTGTTTGGTTCCTCTCTGTGTACATTTAGCATTCCTGTCAAATCCGAAGTGAGTCACTGGTATTTCAAACAAGGATGATTCACTCGTGCCTCGCTCGTCTTCGGCCTCTGCTGCAACGCTGTTTGAACCATCTAATGTTGTTGCCAATACTGTTTTGACACATACATTCTGTAGAGCAAGGAGCAGAGATTTCACATCTCCAAAGCATCGGCTGTTGAGAGTTGGGCTGAATAGACTCTTCTTGCCATTTTGATAAGATAATGTTGCATGGGTGGTTCTGGCAGAGTTAGACCTTGGTGAAGATCTGACTTCTGTCCTGAAACCTGGTCTGGAGAGGAGGTTCTTTGGTAAGCATGTCAATGCCATGCCAAGGCTCATGGGTCTGTCCTCCAGTGGTGGATACCCTGATTATTCCATCAGCCACAAGTTTTACTGTTAAATCCAAAAACATCTTCAGGAATGATGCGTTTGACCTTTTGCTCACTGCCTTTCTCACTTCCCCCCCCCAGGTATCAGTATTACCTGCAGGTGAAGAAGGAGGTGCTGGACGGACGTCTCCACTGTGCCGTGGAGCAGGGCATCAGACTAGCTGGTCTAGCAGTGCAAGGTGAAACTCACACATGCACACACACGTGCGCGAACGAAAGGCTCACGGGACTAATCGACTGGTTGGAGAGAGAAAGAGTGAGCAAAACTCACACTTTCTCAAGTCATCCTGACTTCGCTACCTAATATGGCTGCATACCACTGGGAGAGTCCAGTCCACTTGAGTTCCTGTGGTATCAGTCCTAACACAAACACATCCACACACAGACTCATTCCGTCTCCACGCTCTTGGTCCTGGGTGCTGTCTGTGTCTCATGGGGAATGTAAACAGACAGTTTATCGCTAGTTCCAAGGTTGGTCTTAGTAGACTGAGGAAGACGGTTATCTGCAGGGGAACACTAAGATCGGCTGGGGTTCTCCACCGCATTTCCTTTATAAATTTGGAAAGGTCACGCGTTGACATATGAGTGTGAAGAGATTGTAAATGGGCCACATTTTTATTAAAATAAGCCTGTTATCAAGCAAACTTGAACCCATCATTTCACACTCGGGTGATTTGTGGCATATGCACCCGGAAAATTTATTAAATTAGAGAAGAGATAGTTATTTTCCTAAAGATTGTAAGTATACCTTTAGTAATGTTGATAAAGAAGGAGATCCGTGATATCTTGTGCTAGATCTCGAATGTTTTGCAGTAACTCACGTGCTCATGTTTGTATTTTCCAGCTGACTTTGGCGACTTCACTCAGTTCATGTCTCAGGACTTCCTCAGGGAGTACGTGCTCTTCCCAGTGGTGAGTCCTCAAATCATCTGGACTGAGAAAAAGCCCTGTTAGATGCATGTTTCACTCTCCTTACTGTATGAGCTCGCTTTTTCTGCCTGCCGTCCGCCTCACCGGACCTTTCTGTGTCAGAACTGGCCGACTGGAGACGAAGTGCTGGAGGAGTGGACAAAGAAGGTCGCGGAGGGACACAAGAGTCACTGGTACTTCCAGCTTTGGGCTGACATGAAGAAGCTAGGTGTGTGTTTGGTTAAGGTGGTTCTTTGCTCTCCAGTCGAATGCAGGCTGCTGAAGCAGAGCTCCTCTACATCAAGGATGTGGAGAAACTGGACGGCTTTGGCCAGGAGACCTTTCCCGCAAAAGTAGGTAGATGAAATATCGCCAGACATTCTTCCCCATAGGATGACTCATCTATATTCTTCTCGTGCAGGACAATTACACCAACGATATCTTCATCGGTGTGTCCTTCATCGGAGTGTTTGTCAAACACAGGAATGGCAGATCCATCATGCTCCACAAGTAAGTGTTTTCTGAGCCTCTCTGTGTTTCGAGCCCACCTGGGATTCGTTTGTGAGGGGAAATAAAAGCCTGTGTGTTTCCGTTTGTGCGACAGATGGAAGGACATCGGCACCATAGCGCACAACAAGTCGGCCATCACCGTGGAGATAACGAGCAGAGACGACACTATCATTTTTCACATGGTGAGTGTTTTGTCTGGAGCCTGCACACACACACACACACACACACACACACACACACACACACACACACACACACACACACACACACACACACACACACACACACACACACACACACACACACTTGCGGATATACTCGCATATGTGGCGAGGTTTGCAGTTGGAAGTGAAACATTGTTAGATATCGCTGTGACTATAATGGGATAAAGTATCAACGTCTTCCTGCCGTGCTTTTATCTGCAGGAGGATATGGAAATGGCCAAGTACATCGCTCGCCTTTTCACTGCCAGGCACAAGTTCTACAAACAGAACAAGATCTGTGCAGAGTGAGTCCTTGAGGCCATAATAAACATACAATATTCCAATAGAATATTCTGTGGATGGTTTTGAGTTGAGTTTTCTGGCGGTATGTTCACCGGGTGTTTGTGTTTAGGCCCACTCACTCGCCTGCACCGATCAGAAGAAGACCCACCTGGACCCATCGCATCTCTCTGGTAGTTGTTTGCTCTGTTTTTTTGCCACTCTTGTTGCTCAGCAGGCCTCAGGCCTTTATATTAACAACAAAACACAAGAAGGCAGAGAGAGGCAGAAATGTCAGTGTGTTGGTCGTGTCCAGGAGCCTTGGTTTAATGTGCACTGGTGATGTGGTGGGTGTTGTTGGAAAGTTTGCAAGGGTGTTGCTTGGTTTGATTTCCGGTGCGACAATGAAGGCAGTGATTTATGTGTCTCTTGCCCTGCTGGCCAGACAATAGCTAAGCTAAATGCGGCACAATGGCTGTACAGTCCCCTGGAGTACACATCTGTCACTCACAAATGTTAACGAAGAAAAAGAAAACCCAAGAAAAATTCAATATTTATATTAATTAGAAAGTTTGCAGTGTTGCAATTTATGATGCCATGCTGCACTTCATTTTCCCACCGTAGAACCTTTCCAAAGGCAGTAAAAACCTTTGGATGAACATTTCTACATCAGAAACTCTCTATGATACATTAACCAAACCTCCCCCCTTTTTTTAAGGAAACTTTTTTTCAGAAAACTTTCCAAAAGTGTAGGAACCTTACAGATTATTCTCTGAGCACTCAACAGGGACAGCTGTTTTCAGTTCCTGATCAATATAATTACTAATTCTTTCAGCTGAGCCGAAATAAATGAGAAGTTTTTTTTTTGGTAAAGGAAAATGGCCAAACTGAATCTTTATCCTCTTCTACAAACATGTTTCTTTGTCTAGCCGAGGCCTCAGTCCTGTAACTTCCAGTCCATGCATTCCCAGTATGGAGAGCATTATCAGGACACACAGAGCTCCCAAGGTAACACACACACACACACACACACACACACACACACACACACACACACACACACACACACAGCCTAATGCTGCTAATAGGCCAATGAGTCTCTCCCATCAGGCCTCTGACTCATACCAGTTTGTATTTCAACAATCTTCCAGCCAATTAGAGCCGGTCGACTGGTGCGCTGAGCAGTGACCTCATTCATGCCTCATGCTTTAATTGACTTCCACACAGTCATCTTGCTTTATAATCTGTAGAGAATCTCTCATGTTTCAAAACAGCAGTGGGGAAACACTCAGGGTGTGATTCTGCATGTGGGTGTGACCTCAGACTTCACACTGATTGTGTGTGTGTGTGTGTACAGATTGTTTATTTTTGTGGGATGGAAACAGTTGCACATGAGAGGAAAATGTTTGTTGGGGGATGACAGGCACACCACCATCTCCTTGTTTATGGTGGCGGGACGTTCACTTCACTTTTACATTTCTCAGCTTTGTTGGAAACGAATCAGGAAACACTGTTTCACTTACAGACAGCATCTTCCATGATGACCCCTATTACAAATCAGAGACCAGCCTGGACCGCTGCCCGGTCGACTTCCCCTTCCGAAATGGTACGGCGCCCAACGGAAGCATGTACAGCAGCCCCAGCCTGAGCTCCCTCAACCACTCCCAGACGTTTGTCCCTCCGTCACCCATGTCCTCCAATCTCAGCATCCCCGGGAGTGAGCTCATGAGGCCAGACTACATCCCCAGCCACCGCCACAGCGCCATCATCGCTCCGTCCTACCGGCCCACGCCGGAGTACGACGCTGTCATGCGGCAGAAGCGCCGCATGCTGCCAGCTCACCACGACCTCCACAGTCAGTCCCTGCGGAGCCTAAACATCAGTAATTCATGTGCTTACCGACAACCCGAGGCTCTGGTGTACAGCCAGCCGGAGATGAGGGACAGGGGTCCTTATCATGGCCATGGACCCAGCCCAGGACAGTACACACCACAGGTACAGGTGGATACTCAGGTTTCATTTTTCTCTTTATTCTCACTATTTTTTAAAATAAATTAGCTGTAAAAGAACAAGTAAAATGTTCCATATAAACAATTTGAATTAAAGGTCCAACCCAAGGTTTCAGAAGGGTTTTAATACATGAATTTGTGATTTATACAACTCTGATTTACTACTAATCTGGTTTCCTGTGTGTTTGCAGATCAGTTACAGTAAACCTGTGTCTCATGGCCCCCACCAGGGAGGACTAGCCAACAGCCAGGGCCCCTGTCATTCGCCCAGCATTAACGGAGGCAGTGTTGGCGTTGAAGGTGCGGGAAGCTCCATCTCGCACACGGTCAGCACGCCCGAGCTGGCCAACAACAAACAGCAGGGCGCAAACTTGGGAAACTACGCGGCAACGGCCAATATGCTGAGAAACCACATGTCGCGCCCGCCACCGCCCTATCCTTCCAGCCACTTCCGCCCAGCCACCAGCACACCGGACCTGGCCAGCCATCGTCATCGCTGCATCGGCGGCAGCAGTCCAGAGCTGGTCACGCGCATGGTCCAGCTGTCGGTGAAGACGTTCCAGCCGGACAGTTCGGCGGTGGTGCACCAGTCCCTGCAGGAGGTTAGCGAGCCGCTGACTGTAGCTGCTAAGCATCGCTCCACGCTGGGCAAGAGGCACAGCATGGAGGTGATCAGCAGCATGAGAGGAGGTGGAGGAGGGATGGAGGGGCTGATGATGAAGAGCATTAACGGCCCCCTTCATCGGAGGAACACCCTCAGAGAGCATGTGATGCCCACCCAGGCTCAGTCCATTCCTCAGCCCCAGACCTCCCAGCCCCCACCTCCACCTCAGCAACCGCAGGAGCTGGCCATGCAGATGACGGCCCAGAATCCCCCCGAGGCTCCTGTGGCAACACCGGGGCCGTCGCTGCCCTACCAGCATCAAAAGACCCTCTCCAATGCTACCATGCTGATACACAGCAGTGAGAGTGAAGAGGAAGATGAAGAGGAAGAAGAGAGGCCTGAACTGGATGTGCAAATCCCAGGGCTCAATGAAGACATCAGTATCAGTGCTCAGCTCCAAGCAGCGCTGGCCAAATTGCCCAACAAACCTCCTCCGGACTACCCCGGTCCCCCTAGACCCCAGAACAACGCTCAGATCCGCACCCACATCCGCAATTGCAAGCACGCGCCCCATCTCAACCACGGTCAGGGACCCCAGACCAGCCAGGGGCCAGTGGACCTAAACCAAGACCAGGGCAGAGGACTCAACACACCTCAGACTCCTGGTGGGCCTGCAGGGGTTGGCAGCGGGACTCTGACCCGTGGGGACCAGAATGGGGTGAACGGAAGCGTTTTAGGTCCTTCCATCTCAGAACCGGACCTGACCAGCGTGAAGGAGAGGGTGAGGAAAGAGCCGGTGAAGGAGAGGCCCGTGTCGGAGATGTTCTCCTTGGAGGACAGTATAGTCGAGAGGGAAATCGCTCAGAGGGTGAGATATGACTTTTATTAGTCATTCAGAAAAATTTTGCATCATTTAACTCTACACAATAAGTGTTCTAAGTCTGGAAAAGTGCCCACACTGGTGCCGTTTGAAATATTTCAGACTCTTGTTTTCCAGCATCTTTCATGGCTCCTGATTAGCTATAATCTGTTCCTTAGCATCTGAGAGGGCAGCACAAGGCTCTGAGTGCCCCCAGGCACCTAAAACCCTGATAAATCCCTGAGATTATTCTCTAGTTTTGCTGTTTTAGTGTTGGTGCATGGCCTTTCTGTTCAAGCACAGCCTGGGGGGTCCACCTGTCGGTCAAAGGGCGCGATGGCCTCTAACGGCCGCAGTAAACTGTGAATGTTGGCATGACACGAGGCAACAGAAGCTGTCACCCCATATCTGCCGGACTCCAGATGGTTTATCTCGTAACTGGAGGGTACCCTTGTTGGCCCTCAAGCTGTTGTTTTGACTGTCCCGCTCCTGCCGGGGGGTTGGAGGAGGTGGAGTTGTCTTGCTGGTTTAATAGCATCAGAGATTAAGGGAGGTAATCCGTGGTGGAAGGAGAGAATATGCAGTGTGGGTCAGAGTTTGGTCAGTAGTGCAGCAGGGTGACCCGGCGAGCACGTGAATGTAAAGGAAACTGTCGAAGGTAGGTGGATGTAGGCGAAGACAAGTAACCATGAGTCCAGAGCCGGCTGAGGTGTTTAAGAGCTGTGAGTTTACCTTAATAGGCTTTTGCGCACAGGCTTCGGTGGTACACACCTTTGTACCCAGCAGCAGGAGACTGGTACGGCCAGGCTTGCTCTACAATTGGGGACACTTAGCACAGGCGTCACATTCTCCCTCCCCACAGCTGCACCCGCACACATGAATGCTCACCGTTTGGCGCCATGCGATGCTGCCTGTGAACCTGATGCAGGCTTCTTCCTCTCTCTTAAAGACACTGGAACGGCAGAAGATGTCCGTAGACTCCCTGAAAAGGCCGTTGATGATGGCCGCCCTCAATGGCCTCTACGTGGCCCGGATGCCCGTCCCCGAGAGCCCCGCAGAGGATGGTGCCAAGGCTACTGATGAACGAGTAAGAATTGATAAAAAAAACTTTAACTTCCAAATTTAAGCTTTGACATGAGGATTTGAATCTCTTCTACTTTAATCTGTAGGATTAGGGACACATGGCTGTAGATTCTTGGCGTTAATCTCATTGACCACATTTGATGGTCACAATATTTAGTGCTTTTATCTGAGATCTGCCTCAGAGGTGTGAAGCCTCTTTACAAGCTGTTGCTAAGCTAATGGGGGCGAGCCCTAAAGTGGGCTGTGGAACGTATGGCACGATGGTGCTTATCGCCTCTAGGCCTGTTGGAATGTTAAGAATGTGACCTGAGAGGGAAAGAGACAGACAGAGTGGGAAATAAACAGGGTCTAATAAATGTGAACACACAGACTGCATTACACTCACATTTTGCTCTGTTGAAGCTGTGCTGATTCACATTACAGTCAGATTTCCTCAGTCAGTGATGACGAGAGTAGAGAAACGTTGACGTTTAATAAAATGGGATTCCTGCTCTAAATGGTCTCTTTGGTATGCTGGAATGTAAATGAATCGAAGCTCTTTGGGGACTGAAAGAGAAACCTCTGAGTGCTGGAATTCCATGACTAATGTCCCTCTGTTTGATTTTCCCAGTGTAAGACCTTGGAGCTGAAGCTGGAAGAGGAACGGGTCTTTACCGAGTACGAGCACATTCCCAAGAAGAGAGTCGACTGTGTCCTCACGACAGCCACTCTGCCTGAGAATGTGGAACGCAACCGTTTCCGTGATGTCGTTCCCTATGAAGAGAACCGGGTTGAACTGGTGCCGAACAAGGAAAACAACACAGGCTACATCAATGCCTCGCATATCAAGGTGCGCTCAAGTGCTGCAAATATGAGAAAAAAAAGGCAGGTGGAAGTTTGGAGATACTTGGAACACCACGGTTTCCTTAGATGTTCCTCAATGCTATTCAGCTACACCATTTTAATGAGAATAAGGAAATGACTTGCCTGCTCTGTTAGCAGAAACACAAACCCTGACCTGTCATACACGCTTATTTGCCCTCATAACTCTTGTAAATCCTAGTTGATTTGTCAGTGCAACCATCCTGTTTATTAATTCCACAATTATCTCCAACTAGGTCACCATAAACCTCAGTTCACAATGGAAGATATGTTTAGCAGGACAACTAGCTTCACTGCTAACAAGTTTGATATAGTTACAGTATGTATACAGCCTGGCTTTACATCCAACATTGACCTATCAATTATAGCCAGTTATAGCCGGTTTTAATAGACCGTGTTTGTGTATTTGTGCATGTTCGCTCTTGCTTTGCAACAACCACATCACGGATGATAACAGAGAGCACGTATTTGATGCATTCAGCTCTCGGCAGCTCTTTGCTGTGGTGGTAGATGTCGGAGGTGAATGCCTCTGAGGAGAAGATGAAAAACACTTTAAGGTCATGTTTGGGCTTTTTAAGCTCAAGGAGCTCACAGAATTCTCAAAGAATGCTGTCCAAACTCCAAACCCTCTTATCCCGAGCTGCCGTTGTTGTTGCTCTGACTTTTGTTTTTGTGCATGCACGCAGTCGGGGTGCTAATGTGATCACCAAAGCAGCTTTAAATCCTTGTCTGTCAATGGAATACACCTGTACGGAATATGCCTGCTGCATAAGGCAAGAAAAGTATGCATTTGATGGTTGGAGTTTGATTACTGGGAATTTTTTGACTGCTGTGCTGGTTTACGTTTATTGAAGGAAGAACTATTTGGTTTGTTTTTTAAATTTATACTGCCCTCAAGTGGTGGAGGAAAGTACTGTCTGTATTTTGTTTTATTTTTATTTGTTATGGCTCCTTTTATTTAAAATCAAATATATTGGCTGTTCCTCCTCTGATTGCAAGTTTGTTTTCCCAGGTGATGATCAGAGGGGAGGAGTGGCATTACATTGCCACACAGGGTCCACTAGCCAACACATGCGCCGACTTCTGGCAGATGGTCTGGGAGCAAGGGGTCAATGTTATCGCCATGGTTACCGCAGAGGAGGTACACAGACACATATGCACACATGGCACATGCGGTTGTAGCCAACTGTGCCAGCAGCTGGTATCTGTCTTAGCACAAGAAACAGTACAAAAATGTCCACTTCCCTCATGGTGTTTCTTTTTTCCCTCAACAGGAGGGCGGGAGGTCTAAGAGTCACCGATACTGGCCCAAACTGGGCTCAAAACACAACTCGGCCACGCACGGCAAATTCAAGGTGACGACCAAGTTCCGCACTGACTCGGGCTGCTACGCCACCACGGGGTTAAAGGTCAAACACCTGCTGTCGGGTCAGGAGAGGACAGTGTGGCACCTGCAGTACACCGACTGGCCTGAGCAGGGCTGTCCTGAATATGTCCAGGGATTCCTCTGTGAGTGCTCGTTACTCAGGCTCTAATTAAAGAAGACAGTTTGTGACGTTGGCAAGTGCAGTAAATGTAAGTTGTGGAAAAAAAACCAACATGCACGTCTGACTTTTTTCTCCTGTGTTGTAGCCTACCTAGAGGAGATTCAGTCAGTCAGGAGACACACCAACTCCATGTTGGACACCTCAAAGAGCCTCAACCCCCCCGTGGTGGTGCACTGCAGCGCTGGGGTGGGTCGTACCGGTGTGGTCATCCTCACCGAGCTCATGATCAGCTGCCTGGAGCACAATGAGGTTGGTGTGATGGCACACACTGTCACTTTCAGTTTCTCTCCTGTTTCTGATTGGCACCGATCATCTCTCTACTTCCGTCTCCCCCTCAGCCAGTGGAGGTTCCCACCATGCTGTCAGAGCTGAGGCAGCAGAGGATGCTGATGGTGCAGACCATCTCCCAGTACAAGTTTGTCTACCAGGTCCTCATCCAGTTCCTCAAGAATTCTCGTCTAATCTGAGACAGGCCTCCTAATAATCCACCTTCGGATGCGGCAGATGATAAGGACAGTGGTACTATTGAGTAACACCACAGATCAAGCGTGACTGACTTGTTGGAGGTGGGATTTCTATTGGTGTAGAATTTGACCAATATTTCTTCAAATTAGTGTATTCAGATCTATTTTTTATGCTGTGTGTTTTGTTTTGTGTGAGGTTATTTGAACATACAGGTTTGCTTTCTTCTTTTCTTTTTCTTTTCCAGCCATTGTTTAAAATTGCAGTATTCTGCGGAGGCAGTAGGTGGCGTAGTTTTATTTACTATTTTCTCCAGTCTGCAAGAGTTTGCCAAACCACAAAAAAATCTATTAATATCAGAAATATTAACCTCATCTGCATTAGAACAGTTTTTAATTTATTTTATCAATATTTTGGATTTAACGGAGTTCCCCAGGTCGTTTTAGTACGATTTCATTGGATTTTTTTTTTTTAAAACCTTTATTGTCTGTCAAAATCCTGAATTTTTTCAGATTTATATTTAAGTCACTGTTGCCTGTCACATCGCATTTCAGGTTTAATGACTGTTTATGCAGTTTTTAAAAAACAATGGACAAATGCTGTAGTGATAATTCTAAGTATTCACAGATATGTACTATTTGTGCATTTTTGTGCCTTATTAAAGTATGAAACAAATAGAAGCCACTTGTCTATAATATATATTATACCACAGTCTATAATATATATAATAATATAAATCGCTTTTGCCCCCCCCCCCCAAAAAAAATAAAATAATGCCACCATTTTGGACTAAAGGACCAAAATAGAACCATTTGAAACAGTTAAGAACACACTTGTAATTGGAGAGAAACCCTGTATAGTGTTACTGAGTCTTTCAAAAACATTTAATTTTTATTTTTCTCAACTGTCCAGTAACTTTGTACATACATGACGGACACGCAAAAAGATTTTTGCAAATGTTTATAGTTTCCTTTTTTGACTTGGTACTCTTAAAATACCGTAACATAATAAACTATGCATGCTTTTTGTTTCATTGTATATATTCTCAATTATAAATGTAAGCTTTATGCTATCTTATAAACATTCTGTATAAGTGATTTCCTTTTGCACTTCTGTTCTTTTTTGACAGTATTTTCCTCTCATAGCTTTCCACTCTTTGTTTTTATTTAATTTTCTGCCTTTCATTGTATTCGATAAAACTATCTACCTTCCAGAATGTGTACATATGTTTTGTATATGCGTTTTTAATGCGCCATTTTTTCCTCCCCTGACATGTATGAAGCTGTCATACTTGCTCATTATGCAATAAAGTCTTATTTTCTTTAATACTGTGGTCAAAGATGCACTTTTGTCTATTATGATGCTTGGAAAGAGTTTATTGGCGCAAACACATGCCTCCTTGAGCTTTACGTTGTTTAATCCAAGTTCTTTGACTAGTTTTTACATAACATCTTCACATCTCCTTCATCTGTCTGTCCAGCTCCGTCAGGTAGAAATGGTTCTTCCCGTGAGTCACTTCCATTATCGCTTTTGCCTGTTTAAACAAACAAACAAACAAACAAACAAACAAACAATGCTACATTTCCAGCAACAATGCGCGCGTCACACGGTGATGTCATACTAGGAAATGACGTCTGGAGAGAGTTTTCACGTCGCGTCATCGCTCCGGAAGTCAGCGTGTTGGGTGTAAACAAAGCGCACGCGCTGAACTAGATCGTGGGAAATGGTGACTTATTACCAAAACTTAGCAGTAATCAAGGAGAACTACGGCCAAAAAGTGTCACATGAAAGAGGCACTTGTGGTTAGCCAAACTTAACCAGGATTTACGAGGAAAATATCTGCACAACATCTTGGTTCGACCCATTTTTTGTCAGGTAAGTGAATTGTTGATACTGTAGCAGCGGTCTTAAAATGTAGAGATAAAATCTACTGTATTTCTCATTGTATTCCAGCTAAAAAGGCTAACCTTTATCAAAAGGATGCCCCAGATTTTGTGCCATTTTAGAATTTAGCAATTATATCATACAGTATGTTAGGTTGCCTAAAGATGTTACTGGATTATTTACTTTGCCCTTCACAACGTTGATGGCTTGATAGTGCGTCTTCCTCACCTATCCAGCCACCATCTGGTTATAGGCCTCCAAACATTTGTACAATTCAGTTCTTCCACTGTCCATTGCTTGTGTTCACTGCACCTCCAATTTACAGAAAGTTTAATTAAATCAGGCCAATGGCGTTTGGGGAGAGGTATCAGAGTTGTATAAACTTGCTTGAATTTCTTACTTTAGTGCTCATCATTTTTCAGCGTGTGTCCTGCAGTTAGTTGCGACAGCTTGTTCACTATTCTTCTATAGACGTTTTAGGTTCCTGTGGTGGAATGGGAGCTAATGATGTATTATTTTTCCTGTATTTGTCATGTTTTGAGACAAAGGTTTCTCTTTGTTTGTTTCTTAACTTTTAAGGTGTAATCTTTTTGCAGACTGAACCCACTTTTTAATTGCCTTAAGAGAAATCTCTACATGTGATGGCCATATTACCTTCTTGAGTACGCTGATGCACTCAGAATTCCTCTCCATTCCAAAGTACAGTCTCCCTAATTTCAGGTACAAGGAGGACAGATTCAGAGAGTAGGCTGGATACAGCTTTCTGCATTAAAAAAACCCCCAAAAACCCAGATATGTCAGAATTAAAGTATGCAGAGAGCACGCTAATTTACGGCATGCTTTTTCAAGTCAGTCTTATCTGACACCTGTAATACTTGGCAATCTTCTCGCCATATCTGAGGGCTCCATCTGAGTCCTGCATGTAGAGACACACTCCCATGGCCTGGTACATCATGTGAAGCATGTACACGTTGGAATCATCGAAGACAGCTCCCATCTCATCCAGGCTCTGGATGCACATCTCCAGTAATGTGCTAGGGGGCGCTGCTGAGTCAAGGCAGCGTCAACAGTGTGACCTCAAGCTAGTTAACAAAGTAAAGACTGACCTAACTGGACTTGTTTAGCAAAAGTTAAAGATACTGTTAGAGTTTTTGAAGACTCTGAACTCTCTGATGCACTTCCTGGCATACCGCACCATGTTGTTGATGACCTCTGGCTCAATGGGGTCACTGCGCTTCCGCAGTTTCAACTTTGCCTTGTCCTGGAGGTTAGAGGTGAAAGAGGGAGTGGGATGTTCATCAAAGATTGTTCAGACTTTGTACAGCTGAGTAGTTTGGATGTCTCACCATTGACTGGCTTTCACACTCCTGACACTGACAGCTGAAATAATAAGACTCCCTCAGTCTGTTGTTGCGGTCTTCCGTTGGATACAGCACGTCTATGTAGCTAATGAGCACCTAGGTGAGAAAAAAACAACTCACAAACATTACATACTGCCTTGTCTTTCTTGTTTTGCTTTCGGCTGGATGTCACACACAGCTCACCAACCCCACAAAATAGTCTTTAATCAGCTGCTGTGACCCCCCCCCCCCCCACACACACACACACATTCTTCTTGAACAATATGACTGTTTCACTGACAAGTGAGAAGCCATTGACCACAGCTCTCATGTAAACCATCCCAAAACACCTTAAATACTGGCACACAGGCCTGATTTTAAACTCCTAAAGTCATTATCTTGATTGAAAACAAACTTTTTACCATTGTTGTTCTGCTGCAGACAGAATCACACATTTCTGCAGGATTTCTCCATGATTTAACTTAATTTCTACTTTTAAAGGCTTCCAAGACCATTGTGACCTAGCCCCTGCAGCGTATTTGTGCTGAATTGCAGAATTTGAGCCCATCTTCCAGGACCTGGAGTCTCCCATGTGTCTTTGTGGTAAACTCCTGTAGACTCCTTTGTCCCCACACATGTACAGCAAAGCAAATCTGAATGGGACCCAGCCCCCTCTACCGGCGGCTGTCGTCTTTACTCACTTCATCTCCAGGTTTCATGTCCCGCACCGCCCGAACATCAGCCGACGTGCCGTTATAGGTGATGATGACGCTGGGAAGACAGCTGTGGTTTATCAGAGCCACGCTGTGGACACACACAGATGGTCAGATGAGAGCGGACAAGAACAGATGTGAAAAAAGCTGCCATCACTCAAGACCTCGTGCCCAGTTGTGGTGCTGAAAACAGACTAATAAGAAGCTGAGAAGGCCAACAGACTTTAGAGCAGCTTCAGTGGAAGCAGGGTCACCATCTTTACTACCATTCCAGATAACACCATATCAATTTGTCCATCTTACTCTGGGTAGACTGCAGTGCCCAGGTGGGAGAGCTCATCGTCCTCTAGAGTGAAACCGTTGCATGCAACCTACCGAATAAAAGAGATAACAAATGTCACTTTTGTCATTTCTTCCTGAAACACACCAGAAAAAATGTAACAATACACTGATGAGATTGTGTATGTGTGTGTGTGGCACCTGTGAAAAGAGTGTGAGAAGGTCTTTGTGGCCTGGGATCTCCAGATGTTTGGAGAAAAACCGATGTAGTCCTGCAACATCTGCCTCCATCATCTCCCTCCTCTCATTGTCCATGTCCTCCGTGTCTGCGTATGGAAAGGAGTTTCAGTGCCGTAGCTTCCATCAGCTCCTGCTGTCGGGGTGGAGGTCTACAGCAGCGGGAGCCTGTTTGCAGAAGCAGCTACTCACGTGACTGCATCTCTCCGATGAGCAGCAGCTTCTCAGAAACACATCTGTCCTGCGCTTTCTGTGGGAAAGAGCCACCATGGACAAACGTACCACAGAGAGTGTTCGGCTGTAGTCAGAACGGGTCTGGGGTCTCTCTGACCTTCTTGGCGAGGATCCGTGCCACCAGGCGGGTTATCTCCGATGGACACCATTTCTCTCCAAATACATTCATGGCGGAACACTCCAGCTTGTGCATGGCCCAGTCTCCTTTCTGCGCACAAAGACATATTTAATAAAACTGTTTACAGCTTTTATCCACAGTCATATCAACTTCAGGACGGCCAGATCTGACCAAAATTCACCTCCTACCTGGCATTTCACATCGCAGTAGAAGGCTTTCTTGCACTGCCCACATCTTGCCAGCCTTTTTTTCCTGTGGATCACAGAAGTCTATTTATTAGCAGGAAACAGCCAAACCACTAAGACAAAGCATTCTTTATTGTCTTCTGAGTCTGAGTTCAGGGTAAATGTGATTGGGTTATATGATTGGACCCTGATGTAGGACAGTGTCGAGTGACCTGAGCGTCTGGCACACATTTAAACATGTCGCCACATGTCTCCGAGACAGTAAGCGGCATTTGTCAGCTGTCCATCGTAACTATAGCAACGCAAGGCTCCAACATTCAGTGGTATTAATAGAGCTGACCGAGTAAAAGGCCAGCTGTTGTCCCCAGCATCACGCCTAAACAGTTCAACAGCCCGTAAATTGACCCTGAAAATGTTTAGTAGTTGCAGGTTAGTTCATGATCCAAAATGAGCAGATTCAGAATTAAAACACATTTAGTTGAGGATTCTTGGCTCTTGAAAGCTAATGTAGACTCTAATTTCTTAGTATTTAGTATTGTGATGATTCTCCTTCATTGAAAGTGGGCGTGAGGATGTGGGCCCACACTTACACTCCATGAACCAGACCCTCCATGAAGAAAGCTGAGACATACATCCAAAATAGATTTTATGGAATCTGGAGTGTCATTTTACAACAGCCGCCAACTGTGTGGTGGTCTGCAGAGTTTTAGACTACACTCACTAGAGGATTCTGAAAATAATCACAATAATCACACTAGGGGTGTTTTCAGTTTTGCAGTAAAATAAGAACAGTGGAAGTGTTGCAGAATGTGTGTGATGGCAGGATCCTCGTGGTTTACCTGCTGAAGCAGCTCTCGCAGTAGTCCCCCCTCTCTTTCACTGACAGCACGGACGAATACGGCTGGCTGGAAAACAACAGTTCCCCGACTTTAAACGCTCTGGTGACGCGGAGACCTCGTCCTTTCCCCGGGCTGTCGAACCTTTCTAGACCCTCTATTATTCCTGTCATCTCGCCACCTCACCCAGAAGGCTTTTCCGGCGCAGTGACCCCCAACTAGGAGCAGTGACCCCCTGAGGAGCAGGAAGGAAGTACCGTAACCTTTTAACTATTTTTTTAAACATGATTGTCAGGTACCTCACTCCCCGCTACGGACTTTTTTTTTGTATTTTATTTAAATTTTTGCATATCTGTTTTTATACTTTGCTTCTGTTGTCCATATTTTCCAATTTTTATTATGACTTCGAAAAGAGCAGAATTTCTCTGCAAGAATATTTACTTTTTGACATGATTCCTATTTTATAGGCATATGACGTCCCTACCGCTGTGCAAAGGATTGCGTTGCAAAAACCAACAGTTTGGAGAACATCCTGTGTGGTGCATTTATCAGATTTTTCAACACTTTGCTTTTGGATGTGGAGTTTACAAGACTGATGTGGAAAACAAGTAGCCTATACTAATTTATTAATTTTTAATTGTTGAGTTTGAAAAGTTAGACAAAACCCCTCCAAAACATTTAAGGTAATACTTTTTTGCAGTGATCCATTACCGCCATCTGGTGGTAGACATCGATCATTTCTAGAAGAATTGGTTTTCTGCTTAGATTTTTCTGTCATATTCCTAATTTCAATTAAGTAATCAACGTCTGTTTTATGTCGATTTTAAAATCTCTTTTGAAAAAGTTCTGTTCGTTCTAATATGAGAACCTGCTCAGAATGACTGGAAGAACCTTAAAGTTTCCCTCTGGTCTCAACTTCTGTTGCTATGACGCCATCATGTGGTATATAATTGTAAGTGCAATCATCGGCTGGCTCATGGAAAGATGACCAGCGTCCCCAGTAACTTTAGCAATGGAAACATTATGACGACATTGAGTGAGTTCAACCTCGGTAACAAATGGTCCTGCTTTTTTTTGTATCACTAAGAGGCAGATCCCAGGTCAGATAAACGTCGGTAAATTGAAGTATTTAATAAGCAAACACATTCCACACAGACAGGTGTGTGTGTGTGTGTGTGTGTGTGTGTGTGTGTGTGTGTGTGTGTGTGTGTGTGTGTGTGTGTGTGTGTGTGTGTGTCCCACATAAACACACAAGCATAAACCACTGTGAAGATTTGTCCCTCATCTGTATCTGAAGGCTTTATCCAACCTTGCCCCACTTTACCCTGATTTATTATAATTCCATTTTTCCAGTCTTTCAATCTAAAGATTTGTTCCTCCTCATTTTTTAATAACGTGCAAGCAAGAGAGGCATGTCACTGGGAGATTATGTCGTCGTCTTTGGCGTCTCGTCTTGATTACATCAGAGGAACCTGATTTGATTAGGAAGAAACCCACTGTCGGAGCTGTGCGCTCTCTTTGGACCTCCCTGCTATGCCGATTTCTTGCTTTGTCAGAGAGGATGATCTTGATGAATATGATCTGAAAAGGGGGCTGGGGGGATTAGGTGAAAGGATTATAATTTCCAATGACGAAAAATAATAAGAAACAATAAATCCTAAGTAGATTTAGTTCTCAAGGAAACCCTGTTAGGCAAAAATCAACAGAATAAGAGACAGCAGAGGTATTAAACTGATCCAGTCGCTCTGACCCGTTTGGTCTGAAGTCCAGGTTTCTTTTATACATTTCATGTATAACACTGTTGTCCTTCAGAACAAATGAAAAACCTTAGGTTTTTGTAGATATTTTCTGCACAATTAAATCAACACCCAGTTTAAACAGTGGAGTTTAGAATTCATGTTATTGGGTGTTGGGACAAAACTTAATATTTTGATCCAGATTTTTAGAGACAATTGCTAAAAATCCTGCTCTGCCTCTGAACTTCTAACAATGAATCCAAATAAGTTGCCAGTTTTTCTGATCATCCAGCATTTTTTCCTTCTTTACTCTTGTGCACATAAATAAACTCTTTTTGTCCAGTTCACTGATCGTCTTCTGCACCGTTATTCTTGTTATTAGCTGTTCCTAAGTGCTACTTTAAGTCAGCTGTGCATCTCCGCAGTGATCAGTCTGCATAACCACTGTTTGAAGACATTGTATTTGACTCACGGCCGTGCTGCTGATGGACATACACAACACATTGTCACATCAGGGACCTCGTAAAATAGCAGCTGTTAATGCTTCACTGCCATAAGGTCTCAGATGAGGGTTATGTGTGAAATCCAGTGTGGTTACAGACCTTTGACCGTCGATCATGCAGCGGTAACCAACAGAGGCCACCTCGCCGCCCTGTCATCACGTGCCCTTCTCTGGCTGCTGTGCTAACAAGGAATCAGGCTGTGAGGTGAGAGATGGGCAGAGCTGTGTGTGTTTGCGTCTAATGGAAAGAGCAGGGCCAGTGGTAATTCTGGTCTGGGGTTTTTAGGTGGGGTTGCATGCCAAGGCCCCTGCGCGAGCTGTGCTTTATTCTCCTGAGCTGAGCCTGCACAACATACAATAAACCCGCATTCCTCCTGATGAACTCAGCGGCTGAGACGGCGTCTAGCGGCGCTCTCTGTGTCATATCAGCCGGGAAGCCAACCCTTAAGCCTTAACCCCCCCCCCCCTGTCTCCACTCCTGACTTGGGGGGAATGTGACGCCCGCCTGCCCGCTTGCCCACTTGCCTGCCCGGCCGTCTTAGCCGTGTGGGCTTTGCAGGCGCAGAGCCTCATCTCTCTCAGTTTATCCATGTGTCTTTGCTTTGGCTCGGGCCCTGTGCTGCAGGCCACTGTTGGCTGAGTGGGGTCCGCTGCCCTGTGTCACCCCCCTAAGCTCTGCTTTCACTGAGGGGCTTAGCGCCTCACCCCTCGGCTGCTTTATGAGCAGACAGCTGGAGTTAATCTGTCTCTTTCTTCCTTCTTCTGTCTTCCTTCTTTCATTCACCTCATCTCTTTTTAGGTCCTCTTCATCCCAGCATTTATTCCCTCACACATAAAACACACAACTGGGCAGAACATAGTTGGTAGTTATTAGAAATTAGTTTTTTATTTCTGTCCTCTGAAAGACTTTCTGGTGTCCATCATTTGTGTGCACTCCTCTCCTCTGCTGTCCACCTTTCCTCCCACGTTTCTCTCCTCCTCCTGTTTCCTCTGTCAGCCACCTTCCCTCCTCCTACTCCTCTTCGCTGTCCTCTTCAGCCGTCCAGCTAAACTTAGAAGTGACAACAGTTGCAGGGTGACACCGAGGGCTAAAACGGACCAGAACAATAGCCTCCCCCTCCTCCTCTCCTCTCCTCTTCTGGCTCCTTCATCTCCCCACTATAATAGACTGCCATTGTAGCCCCCTCCCCACCCTTACTGATGCTCTTTCTGGGAGTTTGTAGGCTGGGCTCATGAGGAAAGAGCTTGTGTGGCTTTAGTGGCGGGGAGGGATTTGATGCTCTTTAACTGCGCACTTTTGGAAAGAAAAGACGAGTGTAAACGTAGCTTATGAGGTTATTTACCGGCGCTCAAATGTTGCAGGCGTGGGGGTGTGATTCACTGACTGGGGAGGAGATCTGTTACCTACCTCATGCACTTACCTCAGGTTGATATCTGACTCGGACACTTGCATAACGGGGATAGTCAGCAAAGTGTGTGAAGAAGGTGTTATGCAAGGATTTGTAGCACTTGCCCGGCCTCTCTAATGTGTCCTTGGAGCGAAAAGCAGCTGAGTAAGACAAGATGCAGGGACCACAGCACACCGCAGCCAGTCATTCAATCAGTCAGTCAGTCAGTCTGTAAATAGCCCGGCCGGTGGCTCCTTTGAGCTTTCCTCTAAGAGGAATTCTTTCTCCTTGGTTTATTAATAGCGCTTGTGCATTGTTTCCTACAGCAGCACTGCTGCAATCAAAGGAAGTTGGCCTGCTAAGTATACAGATATTTTCCTTTGTCTCTATGTTTAGCAGACATGGACGAGTCCGGCTGGTGCATGAGCAGGGGTGCGCACGGAGTCGGGTGTTCTGTTACTCTATGTGTCATATATCCATAGTGATACATCCTTTAATTGTTTGTGTGTATCTGTAATCCAATTGTCAGCATGACCTTTCGGTCAGGAGGTCATGTGCCTTTGCACAATCACAGACACAACATCAGTTCAGTTCAGTTCAATTCAATTCAATTCAATTCAATTCAATTCAATTCAATTCAATTCAATTCAATTCAATTCAATTCAATTCAATTCAATTCAATTCAAGTCAAGTCAAGTCAATTCAAGTCAAGTCAATTCAATTCAAGTCAAGTCAAGTCAATTCAATTCAAGTCAAGTCAATTCAAGTCAATTCAGTTTATTTTATATAGCACCAGAAACCTTGAGCAGGACCAGGCTTACAAGGAGAAACCATCCTGCTAAATGCTGGCTGGGTAAAGGAGGAGAAGAAGAAGGAGCCAGGACAGAAAGAATAAAAGAAAGAGAGAGAAACAAATATACAAACATAATATACATAATACATATATACATAATACAGCATAGGAAGGTTTTTATAAAACGGCAATAGCATAGGCGGGTGGACAGTGGACACTGGGTTTGTCAGAGGCTGGGATCTGTGCAGCATGAAGGTCTGGAGGCACAGAAAGATGCAGAGAGAGAGAGAGAGAGAGAGAGAGAGAGAGAGAGAGAGAGAGAGAGAGAGAGAGAGAGAGAGAGAGAGAGAGAGAGAAAGAGAGAGAAGAGCCTGGACACTCTGATAATCCCAGTTAGAAGAAATGGAGGAGAGGGAGTAGAGATGGTGGGTGGTGTTGAGGCGGTGGGGAACTGCTCAGTGGATCATGTGTGTGTGTCCCCAGCAGGCCTATAGCAGCATAGCTGTGCTAGAGATTGAAGAATAAAAGTTGGATGAGCCTTTTCTACCTGTAGCTGTGAGAACTGATGGTAACTAGACCTATCAGCCCTGCACACTCTGTTTGAGGCTAACTGTGAACAGAAAACATTGAATTGCATTAAATTTAATGCTGTTATGGTATCTTTATTTTATTAATAAACTCATGTCATACACTATAGTCTGGAATATTAAGCCAGGTTTGTCTTGACTGGTCTCTAAATGCTTTTAATGGAAATGAGACCCGACCTTCCTGTGTAGTTACCACCTCTATTTAATTAAAAACCATTAACCGTTAATGCTCTGCTTGGTCCAATACTTTTATTGTCATTGACAGTGGCAGCCAAAATATAATTGCCTGACATTTTAAATGTCACAAGACCCGATTTATTGGTGCGCCAAGGCCTTGACCCGTCACTCTGTGGTATGCTGTTGTTTCTGTGCTGCAAATTCTGATGGACTGTAGCGTACGCATCATCTCTATTTCTGTGTCGATGAAGATGCTAGAAGAACATACAAACATGTTCAATTTTAATTTTAAAAAAGGATGGAAGAAGTGCACACATGTGTATACACTCAGCTGTCTTTATCCATGAAACCAGAGGAGACAGAGCGGTTCTGGCTAAAGTCTGGGTTGACCTCAAATTTCCTTCTTCTTAATTCTCCCAATCTACAAGGTCCTCACAGGCCAAGGTAAAAATCAAAATTAACACTAATCTCGCATTTTAGGGCCTATTTTTTGTCAATTTTGCTAACAGTACTCACCACACTGTATCACATTAACTATGCAGCACAAAGTTAATGTTTTCACCACCTTCCAAAATTCAATAGTGAGGGAGCGCTAACACTCACCACGAGTGCAAAACGGTGCTCATCGGCGTGTCTAAGTGGGGGCTTTGAGGCATCGCTGGTCAGTCGGAGTCTGCTGACGACTCACCAAGGGCACAATGGAATTAGCGAGATTCTCCACATTGTGACAGCTTGCTCCGGCTAAATGGTGCAATAATCAACTCCTCACAATCCTCCAGCAGCATATACAATATGCACGCTCGCACACGCATATGCATGCCCCCCCCCCATCCCGACTTGCCCTCCCTGTACCAACTGGCACAAATAACATTGTCTTAAGCTATAAAAAAGATTTTTCCCCCTCCATCCATTGCAGTAATTATTGAATTAATGCAGATGGAGAGAGACATCTGCATGTTAAAGTGTTGGCCTCTCATGCACAGCAGATGTTCCCTTGTCATTTACTCAAATTATGCTGCTTAGATACACGGGGGGTGGGGGTGGGGGTGGGGGAGAGAGAGAGAGAGAGAGAGAGAGAGAGAGAGAGAGAGGGTAGGAGAGTGAGAGAGAG
>BJFM01000101.1:26152-50759 GCA_016586285.1 Arothron firmamentum
TGAGCGATGGAGAAACTCCTTTCATGGTGGAATCTGGGCCTGAGAGTCGTAAGACTCATTCTAGTAACATCAACGGTTTTTCTCCCTGAGGATTTATAAGTTTTTAACAGGGTTATGGAGGGGGAATGGCTACATCTGAACTGTACTTTAACTCTCATTACTATTCAGTGTGTCAAGAGTGTGTGTGTGGTCCTCCCTGTCGCTCTGACTGAGCTGCTTTTCTTTGTGAACAAAGAACAGTCTCCAGTGCTTGTGAATGAGTTTTCTATTTAGTTCAGGGATGCCGAAGCCCGGGCCTCCAGGGCCGCGATCCCACCGGGTTTTCTGAGCTACCGGGTGGAAACCTGTTCCCTCTTGCCTTGTTGAAAGCCGATTTCTGCCTGGGAGGACAGAAAACCCGGCTGGATCGCGAATCTCTAGGACCGGGTTCCGACGCCGCTGATTTAGTTCCTTGCCTTTCTGCAAGTCAAAAATGCTGTATTTACGACATGCCACAGCGCTTATGCAATTGTATAATCCTCATTTCTGTTCTTTCTTTTGGACCGTTTGTGTTCCCCGTCGATGTAAATTGTTGTCAGACCTTTTGTGGCGATGGAAAACTTCTGCTAAAGGAGATTTTTCTGTACTCTTTTCGACAATGATATGGATTTGTGGGTAGAATTTTGGAAATTCGTTTCTAAGTGCTTTCAAGTATTTACTTGGCCTTATGTATATAATTATCTATATGACATTTCAGAAAAGTATGTAAAGGAATTCAACCTGAACTGTTGTAAATAAATTATATATTGTTAAATTAATGAGTGAAAGCTGTTATTTGATCAGACCAGCACAACTTCTGAAGTCTTGAAGAAAGAGTAAATAATTACGGTAATTGATTGCAGCAGCTTTGTCACAGCTCTTGGTTTAAACTCGCAAAAGCTTTTTGTTGTTGTTGCTGCTGTGATTTATTTTCATGTTTGCGCGCACGTTGCTGTGATGTTTTTGGGATGACTGAGGCTTTAATAACCGCAGCCTTCAGAATATTCAGCCTTCCACTCCCTTCAGCCTCAGGCCTCCGCTTTCACACCGCCAATTTATCACAGACAAAGGGAATAATTCAGCTAAAGGGTCATTCATCAGAGTGGGATGTATTTCTTTAATGAGGTTAACATTAATCATTGGGAGTAAAACAATTCTTAGTTTAGTTCACTTTCATGGTTAGACACTAGGTTTGTAGAAAATAAGGCATTTTTATATCTAGAACGTTGGAGGAAGCGCTTCTCCTCTGGGATACAGCAGCAAAGCTGGACTTAAAGTACCTCACAATGTTTTCTTGAAACTTTTTACTGAAGCTTTACTGATTCACTGCTTGTGGATTTTGGTTAAAACCATATATGCACGAGCCATGTCCATGATAAAGCTTCAGCAAATCATTTCAAAATAAAACATTTTCTTTAAACAGTTAAATCTGGATCACTCAACGGCTCCCACGTGATTGAACTGCGAGGATCCGGCTGCTGTAATGTGCTGAAGTGATGAGCGAAGCCATTAATGATTCTGAGTGAGGTCCGCTCATGCAGAAATGGGACACCTCCCTTTCCTTTGCTCGACTGGACCCCATTAAGTTAATTGGTGCTGCAGTTAGCATTGGGAAATGGGCCTAATTGGGGCCACCGTTTTTTTCCACAGTGGTGCGGGAACGGTGGCAGATCATTACTGCGACACGGAGGAGTGTTAAAGTGACGTATGAAAGGGATTATTACATGATTTGCTCATATGAGCTTACTTAGAAGTTCAAACCAAAAAAAGTTGCCCGATGGTGTGAAAAAAAAGATAAAATAAATAAAAACCTCGGTGGCTACTTCCAGTTATGGAGCACAGCATTTGGTTTTTACAGGCAGCAAAACAAACTTAACTCTAAAGTAAAACAGTAAATGATGCTAAATAAAGTCACACAAAAGCAGACCCCCAAGTGCCAGTTGGTACGTTCCATTTACCACAGCCGGTGGAATTCTGAAGTTGGGAATCATGACAGTTCCAGAGCTGGTATAATGGGATGGGCATCCCCTGCTGAGCTCCACACCCACAAAACACCAATGTCCGACTTCTAATGGAACACACCAACAGGCCACAAATACACTTTGGCAGAATTATTTGTAGAAAAGGAGTGGAAAAATAAAATACTTGAGGAGTACTTTAGTTGTTTTTCCCAGCAGAATAAAACCCCAGAACCTCTCAGACGGCACCAAGGCTGAATCTTAAGAACTCTGCTCTTCAAATCGATCAGGGACAGAAGTCCTGGCTGGTATCTGTAGTATCGAAAATGTGAATATTCTACCATCTCTGGTAACATTTTTGTTCAGTCCATTTGTGAGTGTAAGACATACAAACCACATCTCCAACCCCCAAAGCACCTCCCTGAGGCAGTAGGAAGTATGAATTTTTAAAATGCTGTATGTGAGTCAATTGGAACCTAATTTCGTTTAAGGAGGTCTGTTGTCGCTGGTTCTGTTTCCTTCCAGAGCAGGCAGGAATGTGTGCGCTGGCCTGGACAGGATCTGCAGGAAAAGAAAAACGGAGGCGTGCGGTGGTCAAAGCCGGGATGTGGAAGCGTGAGGAGAGCGCATCCTTCCGTCCTCTGAAGTGATGATGTCGGTGCTCTCAGACTGGAGCGAAGGCATGGCTTTTGCACAGCGGCTTATCCTTCTTGGAATAGAACGTCTTCCCCTCCAGGTTGATTTGGCAAAGCTTTAAAGATGAAAGGAGACAGACAGATTGCTGAAACCGGGGCAGAGATGTCACACCTCAGCATCGCAGAAGTGAGCCTCAACAATTGTCTACTTATTTACTCGACTGCAGTTTTTCTTTTCATCCAGGTGCAAAGTTTCTCCGGATGGCATTGAACTGGGCTAGTTGGAGGAGGTGGGAAGAAGAGCGGGAGAGGGGGGGAGAGAGAGAGAGAGAGAGAGAGACAGACAGAGAGAGAGAGAGGCCGCAGGGGAGGGTGGATCAATCAAACTGACTTACAGCACAGACAAAGCATGTATCGTGCCAGCTGTAGCCCAGGGCCTCCAGGAACCGATCCCCAGCATCAATCTTAAAGTCACAGCCGTGGCATTTGGTGCCGAACATCTTCTCATAGTCTGTGGAGACAAAGGTGACACAAGACGGGCGAGATAAGCATCAGAAAAGAGCTGTGATCGGCCTCGACAATGGGTGACTCATCTGCCGCGACCTCGACACGTAAACATCACTTCACCTTGACGAGACGTTCTGAGCACAGAGTGTGAAATAGGTTTGAGCCGCTTTCATCTTTAAAGGACTTCAGGATTTTTTTTTTTTTTTTTTTTTTTTTTTTCCTTAACAGCATCCGTACGCACGTTTGAAGGAAGGAGCGAGGGCAGCGGAGACGGATGAAGCTGTTTTAACGGTACGCGATCACGCTGCACACTCCGCCGTTTATGTTATTCTGCGCCTTTCTGGGCCGTAAGGGAGGGATTAGGATAACAGGAAAACACTCCAGATATTTCACTGGATTTGCCAGACTCTTTCATCACAAGCACTCGGGGGAAATGTGTCAGGTTATAAGGCCACTCCTCAAGAGTGAGTGGGAGAAGGCTGCACAATCCCCTGCAAGGTGCTGAGGCAGCGCAGTGTTTATCAGGGCTGAAGGCATCACTCAGCGAATGGCTGCCCAGATTCCGGCTCGGGCCTCTGATAAAGCAGCATTCTATGTCAGCCTCAGCGGTCTGAGGGAATCGTGCCGCCTCGGCTGAATCATTTACAGCACAATAGACGAACACATGCTGTTCACACAAAACGGCAAAAGAGAAATGTTTGAAATAAGCTGCATCTAAATGGATTACCGGGAAAAAAAAAAAAACCCACACTGGATGATTGACTGCTGTGTGTGTCAGGCCTGTGTCAAACCTTACAGCAATCATAAAACAATGTAGTGTTTGATTTAAAAATGACTGCGGATGAGACGCACTGCGTGAAATCCTCTCAGCCAGGCCTCTGAATCACCCTGGTGGCTGCACTTTTATTTCTGCACCGCCGCTTCTCATATGCACCCTTAGCCATGGCATCCATTAAAAGTATGAATATTTGACATCTTTTATAACACAAGCTCCATCATGTTGGCAGTTCCCTCCTCTGCTCGTGACACCGGGTGCAGATTTACGATGCACGCGAAGGACTTGACCCGTGTGTAAAGTTACCGAGGGCCTGACATGAGCGCCGCTGCCCTGGGCCTCCTCTGTTTCACCTGTAAACTCTGGATTTTACGCCTAATTATCATATTGCTGGTGTTTTGCAATTAGAGCCACGCTTATCTGCCATGATTAGCAGCCGTACTTTACATAAAGGTTTACATTAAAAAATGGTGGATAGCTTCACTCTCTGACCTCTCTCACAGTAGGGCTCTCCCTCCTCCATGTAAAAGGCCTGGTTCCTGATGGGGGTCTTGCAGGCTGCACACTTGAAGCACTGAACATGGTAGGTCATCTTCAGGGCATGCATGATTTCCTGACAAAGCGAGAAGAAGCTTCAATGATGCCGGAGTCTTCGTGCGGACAAACATGAACTCGCACCCGCATCCGGTAAGTCTCGTGTCTCTTCAGACATTTTGTACCGTGCAGCAGCGCAGCTCTCACCCCTGTGATCTTCTTTTTGCACTTGGCGCAGTTTGGAGCGTATCGATTATCGTAGCAGTTGGTGCAGTAGACGGAGCCTCTCTCCTCGAAGAACCCCCCCTCGTCGAGAACCTTCTTACACTGTGAGCAGGTAAACTCCTCTGGGTGCCAGGAGCGCCCCAGTGCCACCAGGTACCGACCCCTGGAATCACACACCAACACCTTTACCTCCGTATATTACAGCCATTGTCCAACTTTCAACGTGATCAAAAGTGGGGAACATTTTCAGGACCATCACCTCCTCCTCCTCTTCTGTAATCAGTACAGTGTGTAAATGAAATTTAAAGAGCTTCAAAGCCGGAATGATCAGATTCTGAAGCGTTCCAGCTGCAGATGTGCTCGTGCGGCCTCACCGGATGATTTTGTTGCAGGAGCCACAGACAGGTGTCCTCCCGGCGTCCTCAGGTGCCTGCTGGGCTGCCTGCAGGATGGAGCTGCGGTTCTCCATGGGGGTCGGCTGGGCCGGCTGCTTGTGCTGGGTCAACACGGTGCTGGTCTTGTCTGGACGAAAGCGATCGGCAAAATTGGGGTCGGTCACCCACGGCGGCCGAGACGAAGGCCCCGAACTGGTTGCGGCGGCAGTCTGGGAGCCTGAACCAAAACCAGACGGGACAGTTTGATTCACTGATCCGAAAATATCTGTGGCTTTGAACCACTTCGCCACACAGGAACGGGACACCTGCACCGTCGCTGTGACAGTTGTGCACGTCACGCTGTTGCTCTTGTATTGACACTTAATAAGAATCTGTTAGCACAAATGCTGCTGGGCTCCTTTTCACGCATAAGCAGGAGCAGAAACTCACCGTCTGGTTTATCTGCTGCCTGGGCCATGGCAGGTGACTGAGTTGGCTCAAGGCTGTGGGGAGAGAATGACTAATTAGAAGAGAGGTACCCACACACAGAGAGCCCAGTCACCATGGTTACGACACAGTAAATGCCATATCTGGATGAAAGAAACCATGCTGCCTCCGTTACCTTGTTCCACACATTTCCCTCCGTAAATGATCACACGAGGCATCGTCATTTTTAATATTAATCAGTACCAGCAGACATGATTGTCTCATCCGTTAGGGAATGAGGAGATGCTTTCAGAACAGAGACCCTGGTACACATGAGAGAAAACACTGGAACAATTGATTTGGTGCAGACTTTTACAAAAATATGATTCGAGGAGCTCGTCTCTAATGGCGGCGATAAGAGAGCCCGACGTGATTAATAGCTGTCAGTCACAGCTGAACCCGGAGAGCCGGAGACTCAAAAAGATGATACGCGCTCAGATTTGGGTGCGGTGGAGTTTTGCTGTGAGCCTGCCGGCACAGAAGTGTTGAAATAAAGAGCTGTTTCTACACTTCAAAGCTGCATTACCCACAGCAAGAGCCACAATATTCAGAGGATCTTCAAACCGCAACAGAGAGAGATGGAAAAAACAAGCTCGGAGCTAAAACAGTGAGCTCTGGAGATGTCTCATCTCAGGGGGAAAGACACACTTTTTGGCAACGTATTATGTTTACATCATCAACACTTTACACTAATGAAAGATGATGAAATCGTTTCTTTTCTTTTTGCAAAAAAAAAGGCGCAGAATTAATGAGCCCGAACCAGCCGAACTTCGTGTTATTGCCCAGATCAGTTAAAGTCGGCCATCAAGTCTACACCGCTTGATGCCAAGCAACAAAATACTGAATAGGGCAAATTAATGATAATAGAAAACTGGAGATGAAAGAGATTTTGATTTTCAGCATGCGCAGAGCGGTTCACTTCCTCTGTAAACCACGGGAACAAGTGATTTTAGCAAATGCCAGCACACCAGGGTGAAAAAAAGAGAAGAAAAGCAACCTTTTTCAGCCTGTCTGACACACAGATGTTAGGTCAGCTGTCTTTCACCCCCACACTGACAAGGCTGCCTTCAGGGAACCCTCTCCAACTATTCACCAGAATTATCCAGGTAAACAACAACGATCCAGGCCCCGCTCCCTTGACTTGTGCCCTGCACAACAATAGACGGATGGCAACGGCTCCTCGCCCGCCTCCGAGGCTCGTTTGGCTTCGCTTCATTCTGGGAAAGGTTGCCAGTGCAAATATGAGACAGCAACCTCTGCAGCCGCTCATTCCCACCTGAAGCAGCTTGGATCATGTTTGCTTGACATTTCCAGACCCCCCCCCCCATTCCTCCCCCCATCCGCTGAGTGCAATACAGGCACACATTTCCCGCAAACACAAACCCATGTCTGACTGACATCTTCCTTTACCTCGGGATTTTTCAGATATTTTGAGTATGTGTGTGTGTGTGTGTGTGTGTGTGTTCTGCAGCTAATGTAAAAGTTTGTTGGCTGGAAGAAGCCCCTGACACATGTCACACTGATGGGGGCTAAAAACAGCTGCCGCTCTGCAAGGACTTGAACGTGACACCCAGCGAGCTGTGGAGGCAAACCTCAGAGAGGGGAGCCGATGTTTTTAAATTCCTTTCACGTTGGCAACCAAATAGTTTCACCCATGATGTCATAATAAACAAGTTTTTGCACTGGACACTTTGTTCATATCGTATCACTTGTCTCTTAAATATGATTCAAATGTGCTATTAGGTAAATAACTGATGAACAACAGCGCGTTTTAACTCAAATTATTAGAAGTTCTTCTACACAGAAGAGGATTTCTCACCCATTTAAGCGGTACATGTTAAATAATGTAATTGCACCGTCATGATTGAACTTTGAAGTGATAACTGATGCGTGTGCAGTCTGAGCAGTGCACGGTCTCACCTCAGGGTGAGTGTATTGGGATGTTCTCTCCTGAGAAAATTGAAAACAACATTTTTTTTCACGTTTGAATAACCTTTCTATCTGTAGAGTAATGGGCTTCAGATTGTTTTGAAATTGCCATGTAACCCTTCCTAGATTGAGCAGTGACTTTTACCAGAGTAATTTTCCATCACGTCTGTCCAACTTGAACTTTTTTCCCTTCCTCCAACAGTGTTATTACTGCAGGTAATCCAATTATTCTCATCGGCCAGTCTTTCTGAGTATACCTTCCGTGGGAATGTTTTCTTATCAAACTCATAAATACAGTGTACATGATGCAAACCACATTTTCTTGTTGAATGGCAAAAGATAAAATTTTGCCTCAACCAGCCACCGTTCAAATCCATCTTCGACTGTTTTATATACGTTATTATATATACTGGAGTACTCAGAAAGAGAACCTACACAGACAAGGAGAGAACATGGAAAAAGAGCCTGGACCCAGAGGGAGTCAAACCCAGGACCTTCCTGCTGTGAGGATGCAGTGCTAACCACCAGTTTTACTTAATTAATTGCAGTAATTTTCTATTCAAGGCAACAGAAGCCTCCGTGAACCCTGCTGTAACAATGCCCCTTAGGTCAGAACTAAATCATAAAGCAAACCTAAAAAAAAAACCTGGTGAAGGAAAAGTCTGAACTCTCTGAAGCCTTAAATAAAGCAGAAGAGCACAGAAGAAAGGACAGAAGCGAGAGCTGCTTTTTTGGAAAGATGTTTTATATTTCTGATGACAGCAGGAAAAAAAAAAACAAGAGTACAGATCTTTCTTTTCTTTCTTAATGGCTGGAGAAGCCTGTGAGATGAGGGGATCAGAAATGAAGAGTAATGAGATGAAGAACTCAAATGGAAACAAACATGGAGAAAAGGAGACAGAGACAAAAGGGGTCTGACGGTAACGATCAAGAGAATAACCGAGTGGCTTCCCACTGACGAGACCCCTCCGCCTGCATGGGTGACAGACACAGTGGTCCACGGTGTTGTCAACAATCAGAACACCAGACATTCAGAGGAAGCACTTACTTAGGCTCAGTACGCAAGGTTCCACAACTGGCAGCGTCATCTATGTTAAGTTTCTTCATTTTTTTTGGTTAGCTTTTCATTGATTGCCTCTTAAGCTTCTTCACCTCAAGCCTTTTCCTGAAAGGTGAATTTGTAAGCGTGGTTGGTCGGTTGGCCGTCTTTGTCGTCTTTGTCGTAGCTGTTGCGTGTGGCTATTTCTACCAAGCTCAGGCTGGGCTCGGGACCCCCCCACTGCATCTAGGATGTTGCTCAGGATTTGATATTGAGGGCACGGGCAGACCTGTCGTGGTGCCAATCCCGCAGACGAGCGTAGCGGGGACTTTGAATCTCGGTGAGGAACTTTTCCCTGACAGCGAGCGACAGATGAGAGACAGAGATAGACAGGAAAGAAACAGATTGTAGGGCAAAGAGTCAAGACAGGAAAGCAAATGTTAAACCAGGAGAAACTGTCTGATGTTCTTGGAAGATTAGTAGCTTTCTTGTCAAGTATTAAATGAGGAAAAACCCATCTGTCATTTATTAACAGCATCACTCTGATTTAGTGGAAATCGTTAAGTAACCATGCTCTCTCCGAACGGGAGCGACCAAATATAAGCCAGCGTATAGAGATTTACTTCTGACAAGCCCCTAAGTGAAGCTAACTGTTAGCGTATTAGCATGTTGTTCATTCCATGCGAACTTTTGTTGTGATAAGTGTAAAAAAAAATGAAAGGATCAAAAATCTCACCACAAACTGAAGCTAAGTAGGCTATTTATAACTACATACGGCTAAAGGTTCAACACACAAGGCTTTACCTGGCCCTCTTCATGGTTTCATCATCTGGATCCTGCACTGAGAGACCCAGGACAAACACATCAGCACACCTCACAGATACGAGCTGCTCACTTCATAGCAAACTAGAGATTACAGGGAGACGGTGCTGTTCTACACACACATGGACTATTCAGTAACGGTCAGCCACCACGGCGCTCTGCCGTCTCACTGCACCCAGCATGCCAGGTCTTACTGTAGTCGGTGCCTGTGAGCTGGGCCAGGATGCGGAAAGAGCGGGACTGGGTGGTACCGGTGCGTGGCTGCCAGTCTTCAGTGTCCTGGATAAGCCTCTTCTTGCTATGGTCATTGGGGATAAAGCATGGCAAGTTCTCCATCCTAAGGCCGTGCCTGCACACACACCGGAGAGCAGCATAGGGCAGGAGCGTGTTAACACAGCCCCACCTACAGGAGTCTCTCACACAAACTCCAGCCAAGCCAACGTCCTTGAAATAGAGGACATGCTGAACGGAACATGCACCGCTTAATGCCGAGCATCACCCAGCTAATGGATAGCCATTACGAGGATTTCTCTTGGGTGCTTTATAGACTCATAAATGGACATTAGCACATTAGAGATCATATTCATCACCGTCATTACAGGAACTGGCAACAATTTACAGCATATTGCAGCTTTTAATTTGACTTTAAAAAAACAAAAACAAACTATGCCTCTAGCATATCCTATAATAGCTGTTGCCAATCGGCTTTAGTGGGAAGTTACCACAGGTTATTAGCATGTCTCTCTACTGAAACTCTTTCCATGAATCTAGCCAGGAGCCTCTCTCACACGTTTGTCTGTCATGTTGACCTAAGTAGCAGACAGGCCAACCTGCATGCAGCTGCCTCTTACTTGGACGGTTGGTACAGTTCGTCATAAAATGCCGCTTCGCCCCTGTAGAAGAGGCAAAGATCAAATGAGCGTCGACATGAATCCACACTAAAGCCCTTTTAGTCTTCAGGTTTCTCTCTGCAAGAATTCAAACCTGTTGTGAATAATTACTAGTTCATAAACATGGTCAAGCTATTTTCAGCAAGCAGACAAATTGATGTGGTGAAAGACTAGTGATTATGGTCTGGGAAATATGTGAGGGGAAAAAAGAAAGACAAGACTAGGCTAAGATTAATTAGCACTAAGATGACTGACTATCTCCTGACAACAAGCACATCTGGAGAGGAGCGATCACTCAGCTCAGGTAAAGGGTTCAGTTTGAGAGCTTTCTTGAAACACAGCTGTCTGCATTTAGACTTTATGTTGTTGTTTCCTGTGTGCAATGTTAGTGAATGTGCTCAACTTTGTCTCGTATATGTATTTCCAACGGAACCTTCACACGATTTCATGATGATTAGCCTTTTCAGCGTGCGAAAACACACTGGTAATAGAATAATCAGGATATAAAAGAGGGAAAAAAAGATATACTAACTTGATAAGCGTTTCCATCTGCAGTGTTAAAGGAAAAAAGACAAAGGTGAGTCAGAGGTCAGGTTAACGGGGAAAAACACCACATCAGCTTGACAGAGGCTGTAGACATCAGAGCGATGCAAGGACAGCAGGATGCAGGTAATGTGCAAGAGATGACACAACACATGCTGTTATTGTCAAAATGCAGAGAAAGGCGGTCTTGTTGTGACTGTCAAATCGTCCATTGTTCCCCTGACCCAGAATGACTCCATCCGTTTGGCACAGGCCCTCTGTCTGACATTCCTTTCATCCCAGGGCACAAATGTTTTCACATTTATGGAAATGGACATTCACAGAATCTCAGCACAGCTTAGTTGCCAGTATAGCATCATTTAGTGCAATTTATCGGCAGAAACAGCAATAAATGCCACAACATTGACACATGATGATGTCATAGCAACGACATTATGCATGGCAACGCAGAGGGCCTGTATGCGCACATTGGACATGTGCTGCTGGCACCAAAGTTTGTCTAAAGAGGTCCAGCGTGGCAAGGGAAGTTCATGAAATGTTGGCTGAGGTTCTAATTGGGCTCTAGTCTTGTACCACACAAATGCTTTTGCATCTCCCAGAACAGTGTGAAAAGCCTCTTTAAAAGTAAAAAGGTTACTCAAGTAACCCAGAACTATGTTGGATGAGCAGAGAGAGCAGGCGGCAACACTGATGAGTGAGGCTAAATACAGGAACCAAACACGTCTCACTGGTGGCTGCTGCCAGGCCACCAGCGTGCCGCAAATTATAGGAAGGGAATGGGACTGTCTTCCACGTTCTGCTCACATCGCACGAACTGTTCCACATCAGACTGCTGCTCTCAGAGTCATTTAAGATGAAAAAAAAACCCTGACTGAGTCAAACTTGAGTCACAACACCGCGATGGTCAGGAGATAATGATTAATCACGTTTACAAAGAGAAAGTGAAGATTCATTATCCCCATTTAAGGCTAGACACATTTACTTTTTACCAATTCCACAAGGCTCTGTCTTGGTGCTGTAAACGTGGCTCCCTCTTAATTCTATGCTCTAGTTCAGAGGTAGAAAAACCGAGGCCCGGGGGCCACATGTGGCCCGATGAACCATTTAATCCGGCCCTCAGAGCCTTTACAATAATTTCTCCAAAAGCCAAGTTAAGAGGATTGTCAGCTTGATTGGTTAGAAAAAGGTTCAGGACCCCCCCTTCACCTAGCAAGCTAACATGTCCTCTCAAGAAGGTGACAGTCCATCAAGCACAATTTTTAGTCAACCTCCGATCCTCATTTGGGGGGTTAGTTTCCTGCACCACCTGGCTGGCCCGTTCATTACATCTAAAACCCAATGTGGCCCTTCAGGCAAAATAATTGCCCACCCCTGCTCTAGTCCCTTTCAATCCCTCATATTAACATATGACGTTAACAAAACAGGACATTTTGGAAAAATAAATCGAAATTTCTAAACTAGCCAAACACAGAGCCGTAACCACAGAGATTCTCTAATGGAACAGAGATCACATGACCACAAGCTGATGATGGAAACATCCTTCTGCATTTTCTTTAGAAATATTTCGCTGGAGGAGGTCAGCTTGAACTCCCAGCTAAATTTACGCTGCTACGCTAACCGAGTGCTCAGTTTCATCTATATTAAAGGCTGACAAGATAAACTTGTTGTATTTTGACATGAGGCTGACAACCTCCTTCCCTTCTCCCGTTATTTAGCAGCCAGCACCTATCATGTCAAGTTCTAAACACACGTTGTTATTTCTGGAGAGCTGAGCGATTATAGCTTGCATGTACTTTTGCTAAACTTTTGGAACGAGTACTTCTTTTCATCCGCGGAGGGAGGAGAAACACAGCCGCCACTCTGAATCACACTAAAGTCTTAACACAAAGCAGGATGGATGGAAGTCCTGCAGTAGCTACAAAGGGACTGAAAAATAAAAGCCACAAAATTAACCTTACAACCGCATTAGCCACTTTATGATTCCGAGGTAAAAGAATATTAGCCACCTACCCATTCTGTGGTTGCCGCATGCTGGCAGGGGCCTGCGAGTGTGGCGTGTTAAGTTTAGGTGAGTAGGCCACGGGTTTAATAGAGAATCCAGTGCTGGCACTACCGTCTCCTGCAGTAAAAGGCTTTGCCATCTTGTTAATTGTTGTGCTGGGGGCAAAGGAGTACTTTGGCTGAACAGAAGCTGGAACAAACGAGCCCTGGAAGGATGTGGGAGAAGGAGAACACACGGCACAGAGCAGCACATGCTGTTAGACATTTCGAACACAGTGAAAGTTCCGTCTGCCGTTGCACAATCCCAAAAACTCTGTGAAAGCCTCTATACGGCCCCATATTTTCTAGTGAAAGATTATTACTCTCGGCTGGAGCGGCGGCTCTGTTTGAGTCTGTCGGCTTTTCTCTGCTCAGATGAGGTGCTTAAGTAGTGTGAACACGGCCGTTTCATTCGTGCTGGCAGTCGGCCATCGACTGGCCACGGTATTCTACCAGAACTGAAAAAATGAAATCCTAAAAGAAGTGAGAGGCTGTCAAACCCCGTGTGACATGCCTCACTAAAGACATGTCCAGTTGGGCAACATGCACCAGTTCCAGCAACACCACCAAAAATTTATTATGTTGTTGCTGCTATAAAAAAAGGAAATAAAAGAGCGGCACAAAGCCCTCGTGACACCACAGCGCCATTTAAACTGATTAAACTGTGGACGAGTGGCTCTCGAAGGACTTGACGGTAAACTGAACACTTCAGTGCTACTCTGTTGTCAGGGATTGTGCAAGGCATCAAAACAACACCAAAAAAAAAACACACGGGAACAGTTCCAGAAGCAAAATTCAGTCCATCCAGGAAAACAGCTCATTTAGTGACTCACTGATGCGTTGCTAATGCACGGGACATGAAAGTCTGTGACAAACCGAGTGGTGCAACAATTAAAGGCCTCAACTTCAAATCACACCATGCTGACATGTTCACACGCAGGTGAAGATCACCCTACCTTCTGCTCATCGCCACTTTTGAAAGCTCTGGGAAAAGAGAAGAAAAAAGAGGTATAAGTATAGTTTAATTCACATCAAATCAGATAAAGCACAAGCATAATATTGGTTGGTGTTCAGTTCGAAGAACGGTTTTGTTAAAAGAAGAAACAAAGCAGAGAGGACTTTTGATTTTCATAACATCTGCATTTTTTTTTTTGCTGTATTTACATTACACTACCAGGGCTTTTAAAGCTAAACATGAGTTTATTTACTGGTGTCAACTGGCTCTCTTTGAACCCAACTGTAACGCAGCCTCCAGAATAGCTCTCATAATCTCAAATATTAGGCGAAGATGGTTCCTCGTGACAGATGTGAGAAATGGAGCCGGTTTAACAAGGCGAAAGGCCGCCTCAGGGGTGCTGTTAGAAACACCTAAACCTCCCTGTGAGTTCGGTTTCTCCTGCAGATTCTTCCAGCCGGCTAAAAATACTGCGAGCACCTGAGCCCCGCATACGTCTTAACTCTGATCCCTGATTCACATGAGCGCAGCTCCTACGCCGGCCGGGGCCACGCAGCAGGGTGTTCATTAAACTCCCTTTACACATAAAAACAACAACACAAAACACTGCTGCTGCTGCCCCCCCCCCCCCCCTACCAGTGTTTGCATCCTACACTAAGTCCAGCTCTCCAGTCAGCCTAATTGTTTTAGGTTGCACTCACACGCGTGACAATTGAGAGCACTTCCTGTGTCCAAACTAAGCATTTGTCTTAAAGCGAGAACAACACAGCTGCGGAGACCCCGACAGGGCAGCGGAGGAAAGGCAGACATGTCTGCGCCAGTCCCACTTCTGAGCAAACAAATCAATGTGACGTTCATGGGAATTTAGCTCCTCATCTCCAGTTTGATCGGTCCTACTTAAAAGCCCTGGATGACACAGCGAAGGTGAGACCCGCGCACGCAGCAGCCGGTAAATTTGACCGGCCGGAGCTCGAGCTGTGCTGAAACCCGAAATCATTTCCCGCCTCAATTTTCAGGTCGGTTATTTCAGCTGATGCATGCTCGGCTTTCAGTCCGTTTGATAAAATCGAGCTATTTCCATTAAAAAAAACATCCCATGATACTGAAATCAGGTTACCACAATTTTCTTGTGAAACGACATCAGATGAATTCTTTACACGTTCATGTAATGTTTTCTCTTTGACAGGTGATATGAATAACACTGTCTCAGAGATTCGAGATTAAAGGGAAACAGGAGAGAATGTGAAATATTTATATCTGGAAACCACATGGGGACGATAGACAGCAGAGGGGAAAGTACATAGAGTCTGACTGTAAAGAAACGTGCGTTGCTGAGCTATCAAACACTAACTTTACTCATAACTTTTAATACAGGCGACAATATTTTCCATCATAAACAAAACCTGACGAGACAAAGAAGCCTGAGATAATTCAAATGTGTACATTGCGTTCAATCGGAGTAATAGAGAGTAAACTGCAGGGGGCAGTCGGCTCATCGGAGTCACGAATGACACCTCGCTAACCACCATCCATTACTCTGCTCTGCATGACGTCATTTCTCATGAATGAATGATGTTTTTGATTTATTTTTACTTATTTCTCAGAAAATTGCAACATCTGTTCGCTCACACACACACACACACACACACACACACACACACACACGATTAAAAGGCCTTTTCTAGCTCAAACCGTAGCTGGCCCTACTGGGTTTCTTGGTATGTGCAGAGATGATTATGATTTATGAAGATGAAATGAGCCAACAAAACATCATAAATACTGTAAAGGCGGGCTTAGATCTGTTCCACTCAAAAATAACAATGCATGAGCTCCTTCACTGCGAGCTTTGGCTCCCCTCGGGAACAACCCACAGAAAATTAGGTTTTTAAGCTCACTGACAAGTGGAAGGGATATTAAATATGAGAGGGAAGCTGTGCCTCATGGGTGTGAATGCTCCAACTGATCTCAGCCCTGAAAAATGTTGGCTGTTTTATCTCGTGGGCGTGTGTGTGTGCCCACACTTTTGTAGGTGAGGCCAAAGACAAATCTCCAGCATCGGCTGCAAATTTAATTTTACTCCATTCTTCACACGGCAGCTGATATCCAGCACGATCTGGAAATCTGATAGCTTTACTTTATATTCTAGCCGGTCTCTTTTCTGGAAAGTTATAAATGACTTGCAGATGTTCGGACTCTTAATGAACAAAAGCGGACTTGGGGAACCCGAAGGCCCAGTCTGTTGGCAGGAGGCGCGGTTATAACCTGTGAAAATAGCTGTGATCACAAACTTTGGCTTTGATTGTCAAAACATTAACTATGAACAGGCAAACTCTCCCCAATTTACTCTGATGAAAACATCTGAGGCTCTGCAGGCTCCCAGCCTTGATTAATGTTCCGCTCCAACAGTTAATTTCATAGTTTTTATATGTTATTACAGCTGAGTGTTTAGAGAGATCCCGGCTTTTAACTGATTACATCCACCTTTTGGAATAATAATAATGAAGCTGCTGATGGAGCATGCTGGCTCATCCTGGGCAGAGATTCTTATCGGCCCGTTTCTGGCAGGAGCAGCTGGAAGTGCCGTCTATACGCAGCTGCTAATTAAACCAACTCAAGCTAAATCAGATACATTTATTCGGTTTCCCTTGTATTCGGGGGGGAATAAAAAAGGTGCTTAAATGTCTGGAGATTGGTTCATTAGAAAATAAAGACAGACTCTTTGGGTTAAATGGACACATTTTAATGCTGCCTGGATCAAATACTGGAATCTGGACACAGAAATTTGTTGAGATATCCTTCCGCCCCGTACCAATGGGTAAGATACTGGGGGTAAATTTCAAGGACATCGTTCTTCAGAACAAAGGAGGGAGCAGCATGAATTATGGGTGATTTATGCACTAGAGTCTGAAGATAAACTGCTGGGGTTTTGCTGTGCGTGGTGAAATAACTTACTTTGTGAGGGTCAGGGTGAGGCTGTCTTCTGCTGCTCTAATGGTGTTCTGTGCCTCCACGTGGGTCATGTCTTCTGCGTTGGCGTCGTTGATGGACACCACCCAGTCTCCCACCCCCACACCGGCCTGAGCTGCCTTTCCACCTGGGGTCAGCTGGACAGGAGAAGACAGAAATTAGACGCACATGACCTTGGAGGATGGCTCGGACCTGTGTGATGCGGCTTTATTATCGTCTATTTTCTTGTACTTCAGCAGCCGTTCCAAGAAAAACACAGGAAATCTAAGCGCACAAATGTGTTGGTAATGGCAAGCGATGGCGCTGAGGAGTCAGAGTGTCTGGGTCTGACAGGCTAACCGAGATATTTCGCTCAACACAGTCAGGAACAGGCATTACGGGTCATCATGATGTCATCACTCCTATGATTTACTGCAGATGGGAGCAGAGACTACGAGAGTCCCTCCCCAACGCCGCAAACGGAAACCAGATGTTACAATTGTTTCGCCGTTTACTGGAACGCCCCGACCCTCGTCAACAGGTGAGCAACCCTCAGACCATGCTGGCAAAAGCATGACATCATCCTTCAGCTGAAGGACAGCATGAGTCACACAGATTAGCTCCAGCTGTGCTACAAAAGATCACATCTATGTAGCGCATACATGTCGCTTACTTCAGAATAATTGGATTTCAGAGCTGTTGAATCCTGATCAGCTTCCCTTTAAGTCTTGATTAAATTGGCAAATGTGTCAGATAACAAGCCTGGAGCTTGGCCAAGATGCTACAGTGGAAGAAATGAATAATTTAATCATTGTTCAGACGACTCTGTGATGTCATAGGAACTTGGAAATGTAATCAGGAGCTCGGCTTAGTGTTGTTCAGCTAAGCTAATAAACGCTCAGACGAGCATGCGTGTGATATTCTCTGTGAAGACATGACGGCGTAAACACAACAAAGTAAAGGCCTTGAACCAAAAATTAAAAAACAAACAAACAAACAAAAAAAACAACAAGGCTAAAAATAGGCAGAAATGTTTTCCTTGGGGTCAAATCCGAGGCACAATTACTTTACAGCCACGTTCAGGCATTACTTTAATTGCCTTTGATTTGCACTCAGTGGAAGCAATTAGAGGTTTTAGGGAACAAACAAGCTCTCCAGTTTGGAGAGATCTTAAAAGTTTAGTGGAAGAATAATAATAACAAAAAAAAAACACACAGATCGCATGGACACGCATGACAGACTTTGAAAATGGGCCCGACTGAGCGCACCGCCTGTGTGGTTCAGTGGAGCAGCCCTTTTCATGGCTTATATGCCACAGTAACATTTCAGCATATTCTGACATTTTAGGGGTAATAGACTGAAGATCTTGTTTTTGTTAAACCATCAAACAGAGAAAGATTTGAGAGCTTCAGCTGGGCTGCAGCAAAATAATCCAACACAGAAACACAGGAAAAATGTTAAAGGACAATTAACAGGAAGTAAAGGGCACCCATTAATGTGCATCGGGGACATTTTAGAAAGTTCAGCAGTGGGATAAAATCTGTTTTTAGCCATTCCAGAATAAACATGATGCTAATAATTCTCCTTTATTACTGCAGCTACACTGTTTACCGTCAAAGGAGCCCAAACTGAGGATATTCTACTGAGGGCTGTTTGTGTGTGTGCGTGCTCACTGATGGACACGGACACCTGCGGGCCTGAATCAGGTTCATGGAGCAGCTGCTGCCTCACTTTAGAAGCCCGAAGTTAAAAGTTGCTGCGCTCAGCCGCTCGGCTGAGAGGGGGGCTGACGGAAACCCAATATCCCCTCCTGCAGTTTGTAAATATGTAGGACAGCAGAAAATCCGTACAGCGCCCACCGTAGCACGACTAGACGGCAGCAGTATGACGAAAAAAACAAACAAACTGCCTGTTGACATTTATTCCTAAACACCACACGTAAAGGCTAATTTCTGCTGCGTTGGGGTGTGGTTAGCCTAACAGGACCCTGTTTTTTTTTTTTTTGGGGGGGGGGGGGTGTCAAACTGGAGTATCTGACAGCAGCAGACCTGTTGTGGTATGCTCTCACATTTCAGAGCACTGGCCAACATTTATAACGCCGTGCCATTGATTCGCGAGGTGTTTTAGCGCACGTTTCCCAGGCTGATCTTTGGGAAAATCTGCCCCGCCGGCTCATTTTGGTCCGTTTTGCACGAAGCGAGACGGTCTTTCCATCACTCGCAGGGCACAGCGGAGGCAAAGCCATAAATATCTCTCTGAGAAATAGAAGAGCAAACAGGCAACTATGCCGTAATGTCATAAAGATAGCACACTGGACCACAAACCCGCCTCAAAACACAACATACCCTAACCTCCAGCGGGCCGTGGAAGACGCTCCCCTGAGGGGAACCATGTCTGCACACCCTGAATTATTAATCTGGCTCATAACAAGGCCTCTTTCCCTCGTCTGTGTGTAAGCGAAGGAGGACGTGATAAATCAACAGATGGCCGATGGTTCAGACAGACAAAGACGGACGGAAACGGGGATAAAGAAACGACACATCCAGCTGCGCTCGCGCAGAGACGTCTACAAATCTCCCAGCTGACTTGACATCATCTGCCATTTCCTCCAAATGCTCGATTTTATGTTACATGTGTCTGTCATTACAAACCATATGGTACTTGGCAGGCCTTCTTATGGTGTCATAACTTTAGCGCGCGTGCGAGAGCATGAGATGTGGTACTGGAGGGATGGGCTCATTAAATCAGCAACATATTACAAGAAATGGATGTTCTACATTTTATTTCCATCTGCAAGGTCGCAGAGCCGGGTTAATGACACTATAAGGGCTCAAACGAATAAACAACCTGTCTCCGGTTTTTTTTTTAAGAGGTCAGGTTTCACATTAGAAATGGAGAATCTTAACCCATGTTTGACTTGTTCAGGAGAGAGGTCCGCTGATAATCATCCACCCTGGAACCATGACAGAAATCCAGTACAAGCGTAATAATCACCATCACAAGCATGCTGCAATGCTGCTGCTCCTTTCAGAGGGACGGTGTGTCCAGGCACAGGCCCCTCTCACTGTTTGAGGGAGTCTGTTCTGTCACTGAGCAGAAATAAAGAGTTTTGGAGACACGTCAGAAGCAGATAGGAGACAAGGGGACTGTCTGCTCCCAACGACGGGGCGGATGCGGGAAAAATGTCAGGAATGCCGAGAAAGCATAGGATTCCTCTGGAGGAAGGAAACAGGAGCTTTCAGACCGAGGCACGCTTTTACCTACAGACACAGAGGCATCACAACTTTTCTGCTCCACAGAAAAACAACTATTTTAGGTAGTTTTATAACCACCACAGCATAATAATTACAGTACACCTGATTTCTAATACTGAAACAAACACAAATGCAGAGGTAATTTTGTCTAATATTACTGAGGTTAAAGTTGACAATTTATTTTGGTTTTCAAGTTCTGTTGCTGGAAATATGGAGGGCAGCTTTAAGACCAGGCACAGCAGCATCTTTAGGTTTTCAGTAGTACAAATATTTGCCAGCCATTAGCCTGCAGACAGAGGCTTTACCTGCATGGTGAGCACACGAGCCAAAATGGAGCAACACAAACACACAAGACAACAAAATGGTGTCTCGGCATTTCTTTCCTGGCTCATCTAGTTGGAAACAACCCCGTGGGAACAACAATGGTCAGCGCTATAACAACAATAATACGGTCATAATGCAAACATTATGAGAGCTCTATCAGGATCAACTGTATATTTACATGACTTGTTGAAATGTTGAATTAACTAAATTAGCATGGACAGAACAAACGTGCACAGAATGATGTTCCAGGTGTTATCACCAGCATCTTTTAGCCTTACAGCATTTGACTAGCATCTATTCCCGTCGCTCTTCTTCATCTTTTCTGTGTAATTGCTTTTCACCGACCGTCTATGCCAAGATAAGCCGGTCAAGATAAAGTGCGCCCTGAATTCATGTATTTCTGCTGCTGCTATTGAGGAATATTGTATTTCACAGAGGTTTACGTCCCCCTCGTTGGGTTGCTTTCATCGTCTGTGATTCCCTATCTGTTCTTTATGGCGATTGCAGAGGCCCGGAGAGATAAAGAGAGAGAAACCTGTCACATCTTTACGACTCCAGTACCCTGGGATTAGGCCGACTGCTGCTGGAACAACACAATTACAATATTAGCCGACTAGTCGTTAAAGTTCCATTCTTATCAGTCAGAACGACAACAAGAGTATTTTCCTGCGGTTTTGAGAAATGAAGAGGAAAATTCAGAGCACAATTCTGTGAGCCGGCATATGAAGAGGACCTGGACTGCAAGAAAACCTCCCACCCGCCCTAGCTGATCAGTCAAACTCATCAGACAACAACTGCTGACACGCAAAACCATGAGATGAAACCCTGTAAATCCCAGCATTCCCACTGCAGCCTCTTATGAAATAACATCTTAACGCCCATTTGGGTCTTTTCCAGGTTGAGGAAACCGTTTCTCAGCATAAATCGACCTAGAACATTGAGTTTCTGATGGCAGCCCGTGAACAGAGGGAACACCAAACGTGTACGGACACGGCTGGTGATGACTGCCGCTGTCGCTACAGGATCATCTCAGCTCAGAACAAAAACCTCCAAATTCCTCCCAGCGCGCTGCAGAGACCGCCAGCCGTGCAAGTCAGATGGACACGGAGCAGCACGCTCGGGCACAGGCCGATACCGCCAAGCGTTTATCAGCCGTTTACCTCTGAGGCGGAACAGGCCTGATAACCCAACACATGCAAACACTGAGAGGTTCCCTAGAAGGCAGACATGTACTCATTTCAGCTGTGAAAACGGCCGCGATGCTGGAAAGGTTTAATGTTGCGCGCATGCGGGCGGCTGCATCTGAACGGGTGTGTGTGTGTTTGCCAGGCAAAGCAAGCTCACGCTGCACTTATAAGGCCTGGAGAGCGCTTACGACTCTTTTCAACAGTGACATCAGTTTATAGAACTTTTGGAAATTAATTCTGTATAGAGGCTGTGACCTAACAAGGAGAGTGAAAAGATTCAGCAAGGCCTGGAAGTGAGCCGTTACTCCCACTGTGGCGGCTGCTGTGCAAAATAATAATACTGCAGCAGAGCTACTGAGCTGGAGGTTTACATCAATAATGTACTGATGGCCTCTGAGAAGACTGGTCAAAGATGCAGACAAGTGCACAAGCGGTCTACGGTGTTTCTTACCCTTGACACGGTGAGGGGCATGCTGAAGTCCTTTCCACCCTGCAGCCTGAAGCCCCAAGGTGATGGGCCGCTGAGGGTTACCGAGTATATGTTCATAGCCTTGACAGAGAGAAAATAAAAGCAGTGTTACTTAGTCTGGAAACAACGAAAAGTTGAAGATGCATGTTTATTGGCTTTACTGAACCATAATGACATGACACGGTGGAACTAGCAAGATAGGTGGACTGCACAGACGCACTCATCCTAACATTTATACACTGGTGTCAGGGATCTACTTTGCCAGGAACCAGCCTCCAGTCGCACATTAACACACCGAGGATGCAGCAACTCAGGATATTCTGCTCGAGTACACCTGAATATGTAGTCTGCAAGGAAGCAGAGATCAAACCACCGATGAGCTATTTATGCACCCCGACAAGCCGATGAGATACTGGAGCTACCAGCCGGGACACAAGTTACACGATACTCCACATAAACCTTAATAGGCTGACACACCTTGAGTGTTAGGAGACAGGGTTATTTGGAGGTTTCATTTCAAAGTTTGAAGAAGGGAGACAGAAACCCTTCAAAAATATACAATATTTAGATTATCAGAGCAAAGCTAAAGGATGATTTCCATGCAGAAAAATCACCAAACAGGTCAGTTCTTTACAAAACCAAATGCAACTTGAGATGAAAAGCTCAGTCATTCGCTCTGGCTTCTATTATATTTAAAATCCTATCCTAACACAGACCCCCCCCGGGAGCCTGCCCTGAGTCGCTCTGCTTTCTGATGCACGGCATGCTACCGAAGTCTCCGTCCTGCAAACCGACCTTATCCTCAGGGGCCAGCCAACAACCCAAACCGGGGAGAAAACCTGGAGAATCAGTGAAGTTTGGGCGAGCAGACTCTCTGTGCGCGCTGGCAAACCCGCCGCCTCGACACTGGGACACAGGCGAGCCGCAGCCTCTGCTCGCTCCTCAGAGGCTATATAAGGAATGTAAAACTACACCAAACTATTTCAGCCCAACACCCACATGAGTCAGGCGGGGGGGTGAGGGGGGGAGAGATGGAGTGAGGTAACGTCATCTGCCCCTATATTCTGGCAGAGGTATAATGCATAAAAGCATTTTTTAGAGTGTATTTCAGAAGCAACAGGCAACCGTGGCTGAACTGCAGCCATGCTGCGTTTCTCCAGGAGGCCTGGAGGAAGGGTTCAGCCAGACTGAAAACTACAGCCCAACACCAGGTCCTTCAGCAACACCGAGCTGCCAGACTGTCAGAATCCATGACAGAGCGCTTACAAACAGAGAGCAGGATGAACCACGGCTGATCAGTAACTAATGGTTCCTGCTCGCCTCTGAGGCGCAGATAAACAATCCAGCCGTCAGGAAAATGCCAAACACTTGCTGCCCTAAGTTTTCCAAATATCAAAACTGTCTCTTTTGGACTGATGGTGACGTCATCTGGAGTGTTTTTTTTAAAATTCTTTTTGTTAATGGCTGCTCATGTAATCAGCAGTGACAGCAGCGGTCACTGCAGCCCTGCTCATACATCATGAATCCAAATCACAAAAGCTCGAGCGACCAGGAACAATTTAATCTTTACACATTTGGTAACATTTATTCGAATGTGTTGGCAGCCCACAGACCAGTCCAGGACATCGATTATGGGATTAAGATGCTAAACGGAAACCAAGTAAAAGGCTTGAATGACCTGTGGCTTCATATTATCAGCTGTTTTTCACACATTATAATTAAATAGCAGAAAAACAGCGTGTATCTGGAAGCCACAGAAAACTAACTTCATAGTGAGAAAGTGGAAAACCAGTGTATCTACTATCCTGCCTGCGGTGCTCTTCCACAAAAAGTGATGTTTTCTCTGATGTAAGAATGGCAACATAAAACCCTGCGTCAGAGTAGAATCTTGTAGAAACCTGCATTTTTTCCCCCCTCTTTGACTTTAGCGTGTGTTAAACAAAGACTTCCGCAGCTGAAATTACCCGTCTGAACACCGACCGCAGAATGAGGAAAACTTCCATAACTCCGCTCCCACCGCTGCGGGACGATGGAGTCAAGTTAGCTGAAGCAGCAGCAGCGTCAGGAAAGTTTGAAATAGAGTTAAGAAGACTCACCTCTTGTCGGTCCTGCACGACAGATACCTCCGATCGGCACTGGGGATAGAAAAAGGCAGAGGACGAGGTGAGCAACGCTCCGACTTCGTTGAGGCGGACGTCAGGAAGCCACCGCGGATCCGAGCGGTGGGATCACCCGAGGCTGCACGGCGCGAGCGTCCCTGCCCCGACGTCACAGGTCACATGGCTCAGTGCTGCCTTTAATTGCCAACCGGGAGAGCGTTTTTATGAGCTTCTCAGCTGGGAAATCAGACACTTCAATTAACTTGGTCAGAATTTATAGGATCAAAACGTTTCGTTTCCAATTCCTTTAGTCAAACTTTGATTTAAATAATTTAGTGAGAATAGACATGGGGTTTTTACTGTATTGATGGACTGCATTTTATAAGAAAACACTAAATAAGATAAAGACAATATACTATTTAAGACCAGACACTTCCACAGAAGTTGTGACTGTGTGCCTCCTGCTGTCGCCCATCCCCGCCATCATCCCACATGCCCACCCACATACATAACCCCCATAAACCCCCTTTAACACATATATTTGTTCAGCAGACCCCTACACACACAGAGAGAGAGAGAGAGAGAGAGAGAGAGAGAG